>SNQJ01S0125250.1:0-13932 GCA_010110895.2 Picea sitchensis | reverse complement strand
CACAAAGAAGCTTCAATCATGATCATGATCAATCAAGGAAAAAATTCAGAAGGACTACGCCACAAAGAAGATCATTCACTCCCAGATATGAAAATCTATTTTATGGTCATTATTTTTACTGTACTAACTTTGGACATAAGTTTGTAGATTGCAGGGATTATAAAATAAATGTTTAAGAAAGAAATGCCTATGTGGCCCCACATAACATTGAATGTTACAAATGTCATAACTATGGCCACATAGCTAGTGATTGTAGAAGTACGATCGATACTTCCATGAAAGAGAACACTGATATCATATGTAAGAAAGCGTGGATAAGAAAACATGAAGAACAGGTGAACAAAGACCAGGTCCCAAAGATCGCAATATTGGCAATAAAACGAGATGAAGAAAATTCTACATAGAAAAAGAAAGATGTCAGATACAAAAAGGTTTGGAAAATAACTGAAAGAAAAGAAGGATAGGTAAATAAGGAACATGTTCAAGAGATTTTACTTTCAGGCATTGTAGTGAAAGATGAATCCACGGACAGAAAGAAAGAAGTCGGAGATTAGAGAGATGATGAATCTACCAATGAAGATGATGATGAATACACATTAGAGCAGGAATTGTTTTGAGCCATTCGACTTAGAGAATCCCAGGTAATATGAATATTAGACAGGGGGAGTCTATGCGATATCTATGTATACCAAAGAACCATCCTTCGAGCAGCTTGCGGAGTTTGAGAAGACATATCCAGAGAAGTCAATTAGTAGAAGTACAGTTTGATAGATTAATCAAGACTTCATGATAGTATAGTGATAAATGGGTCAGCATTATGGATAGTTGTGCAAGTAGAGTCTAGGACAGTATGGAAAGATATGGATTTGTAACAATACTTAGCAGGTTTGGACAGATATATAATAGTGGATGAGATCATGGATTCATATATTGGTTCAGAGAGTGGTTCAGAGACAAAGGAACATTATCATAATGGATGATAATTACACAGGAAATGGATCGAACAATGCTAATGGATTCCAAATTGATAGATATTGTTTGGACACATGTAGTGCTTACAACAATTCACATTCAAAACAAAGTAATTCTCAGAAACAATAATGACAAAACTCCCTACGAACTATGGAAAGGAAGTGCAGACAACAACATCTACATCAAGGTAGATCAAGGTAGTATTTTATTAATTGAAATTTGTGTTGATGATATTGTTTTTGGAAGTACTAATGACAGGTTAAGATAGAAATTTGCAAAGGATATGCAGAATGAATTTGAAATGTCATTACTTGGAGAACTATCCTTCTTTTTGGGTCTTCAGATATGTCAAAGCAACCTAGGAATTTTTATTTCTCAAACTAAGTATATCAAACAAATGCTAAAGAGGTTTGGAATGGAAGATTGCAAACTAGTTACCACTCCTAAGCAAACCAGTTGCAAGTTGAGCAAAGATGATGATTCAAATTATATAGACCAGAGGCAATACAGGTCAATGTGACAACATCCAGACTAGATATAATGCAGGCAATTGGACATTTGACACGATTTCAAGCAACACCAAAGGAATCATATGTATTAGCAGTGAAAAGGATTTTTAGATATCTCAAAGGAACATAAGATTTTGGATTATGGTATCCAAAAGGAAGGGATCTGTCACTTATTACCTACACAGATGCATATTGGGCAGGTTGCATTGATGACCGATGAAGCACCAGTGGAGAAGCGTTCTACTTGGGTGAGTGTTTAGTATCATGGTTAAGCAAGAAACAATTATCATTATCCATATCTACAGCCGAGGCAGAGTATATTGAAGCAACAAAATGTTGTACAAAGGTTCTATGGATGAAACAAACCTTGATAGATATATATAGGTTGAGTATGATGATCCCATTCCAATCTATTGTGATAATACAAGCACCATCAATATCTCAAATAACACGATGTTGCACTCCAAAACGAAGCCCATTCCAATAAAGTATCACTTTCTATGGGAACAGGTTGCAGAGAAGAACATCAAAGTTGAATATGTGGGCACAACATAACAAGGGGCAGACATCTTTACAAAACCACTTCCATGGGAAGCCTTTGAGTATCTTTGCCAGAGACTTGGAGTAATTTCTACTCCAAAATGAATGTTTTTGAATTATTATCTTATATGTCTTAGATTTACATGAGGAAGCACCATAAAGAGGAAAGTTCAGGTTGGGAGATCAGTTTCAGGAAGAGTTCATTTAGGGGGAGTATCCCCAAGGACAGTTTAGTTAGGAGGAGCAACCCCAGATGGAAATATTCCTTTGCCATTGATGACAAAGGGGGAGAGATTTATCAGATGCATGATAGAAATGCTTGGAGAGAGAGGAAAGAGGTATGTAGATAGAGGGAGCACCCCCAAGGAGAGTTTAGTTAGGGGGAACATCCCCAAAGGGAGATATTCTTTTCCATTGATGTCAAAGGCGGAGAGATAGAGACATTGATGAGGAGTATAAGCATGAATGTTATCATGACTAAATGTTGCCATCAATGTTGTTATTGCCATAAATTCCAAAGGGGGAGATTGTCAAATAGTTGGCTTAGGTTGATGGACAATTGGTATGGATTGTTGATTGTCATTGATGTCAACCATTGGAGAGTGATATTTTAGATTGATGTAAACCCTTAGTGATTGATTTCAACCCTTGGAGAAAGTTCGGTATCCATCAATGCCAAAGGGGGAGATTATCAGACAATTGGATTAGGTTGATGGATAGTTGGTATGGATTTTTGGTTTTCATTGATTTCAACCATTGGAGAGTGATATTGTAGATTGATGCCAACCCTTAGTGATTGATGTAAACCCTTGGAGAAAGTCTGGTAGTGAATTCTGGTAGCACAATGGTTTGGGTAATGGACCTAAGTTTGTTTGATGTATAATGGTATGAGTTTTAATATATTTGAATTTAATACTATTATATATGGATAGTACATGTCATTCTATTTCCGGTGGTATGTGGAATGTCACATAACTCCTCACGGTTAGAGAGTTATGGCCATGTGAAGTTGGAGAACCTAGGTTTGGGTAATGGACCCAAGTTTGTTTGATGGATAATGGTATGAGTTTTAATATATTTGCAGGAAATACTATTCTATATGTATAGTACATGTCATGCCATTTCCATTTGTATGTGGAATGTCACATAAATCCTCACGGTTAGAGAGTTATGGCCATGTGAAGTTGGAGAACCCTCATGAGTCATCTAGAAGCCCCAAAAGGTCAAAGTAGTCAGAGTTGTTTAAGATATTTTAGAAGGTAAATAATAAAGTGAAGTGATGAGTGTACTATAAGTCAAAGTGAATACAAAATAAATAATTTAATGGAGAAATTACTATGTTGACAAGTGGTTAAAAGTGGGTTAACCCTAAAATAAGGAAAGTGGGTTAAGATGGTTAAAAGATAACCCCTTGAGGAAGCTACATGAAAGTATAAATAAGAGGCAATGATCCTTCATTTAAATCACACTTTAGAATATTGAATATCTACAGGTGAATGAGGTAACCAAAGGATATATAAGCTGAATTTCAGAGGGAAGGTGAAGTAAGGAAGACCGAAATTCAAGGGAGGATAAATTCTTTTGATGATGCTTTCTAAGGTGTTTCCAGTAAAAACGTCATAACTTTTTCATAATAGATCCAAATTTAGTAAGACAAAATGTGTTGGTTAGAGTACAGTCTATAGTATTCTATGTATAATGTCTGGATCCATACAACAAATATTTCATGCGGGGAATGCTCTACAAGTTCGCTCTCTAGAATAAGCCAAAAATCAACAAGGTATGCCATTTTTGCTATAACTCCTTTTCTGAGAGGTTCCAAGTAGTGACACCTGGAGGAATTGCACAAAACACACTGTCGAACACTGTATATTATTTTTAGATCTTTATTCATTACAGGTACATAGTTATGATTATTTCAAGTTAGGTTTATTTACTAATCCAAAACTAGTCATGTGAGACTAAAGTAAAGTTTGATGAAAATGCTAGTCTCTTGTTGTTAAAGTTAAGGAAGGTTTGCAAGTATGTGATAATATACACCAGGTCTATTACAAAGTTACAAATCAGATTTGGATGATGAAATTGATGAGGGATTTTGGTTGAGGTACATGTTGGGTACATGGTTGAGACAAGTAGTTGATGAGTTGGCACATACATGAGGTGTATGGTTGATGATGTTGGTACATCTTGATGAGTCATAGTTGATGATTAGTTGATACATGATATGTACATAATTGGTACATGGTTGGAGGCACTTGTTAGTAGTATTGTTGATACATGGTTTATGAATGATGTAGCATACTTGTATTGGTATATTATTATAAGCACATATTCATCTTGGTGATGATTATGAGTTGTTGTGTTATTCTTGGTTGATTCACATATTTGAGAGTTTTCTTGGTGATTGATCTTGGTGAGTAGATCTGATTTGGTTGATAAGATTGATGAGACAGGTTTTTGTGATAAGTTGTTTAGAAAAGTTGTTGTGACATGTTATTTGTATAGGTTGATTACAGGTTGGTGCATGGTTGATGCACTTGTTTATGGTACAAGTTGATTACAGGTTGAGGTACAGGTTTGTGCATGGTTGATGCACTTGTTTATGGTACAGGTTGATTATAGGTTGTTTGGTACAGGTTGGTGCATTGTTGATGCACTTGTTTATGCTATAGGTTGATTACAGGTTGAGGTACAGGTTGGTCCATGGTTGATGGACTTGTTTATGGTATAGGTTGATTACACGTTGAGGTATAGGTTGATGCATGGTTCAGGTTATTGGTATAGTTTGTTTGGTGCAGGTTGATTGGTACATGTTTACAACAATGTATATCATAGTGATAGTGTGACAGTGGTTCCATCATTGTACTTCTATGTCAAGGTGGTTGGACTGGGCAAGGATAGATGGTTGTAGCCACCTTCTAGTTGTAGCTAGAGAACATAGGGGGGTGTAGCCTCCTTCTGGTTGTAGCCAAAGAATTGGGGAGTTGGAGCTTCCCTCAGGTTGCGGCCTGATAAATTAGGGGGTTGGAGCCTCCTTCCAGTTGCAACTGGAAAACAAAGGAAGTTGGTGCTTCCAATGAATGTAATTCTTAAATAAATATAAGAAAAAGAATTATGTGGTTTTCTCTAGCTTTGGGTTTCCACATAAAACATTGATGTACTGTGTATTTGTATGATTTGTAATTAGTTCATTGTTTATTTACTCTACAACTATTGGATGATAATGCTACATTGATATAGCACTTGCATTTTATGGTGAAAAAGTATTAAATTTCTCTATTACTGATTCACCCCCCCTCTGAGTAATCCAACATAAAAGGAAGACATATTTGTCAATGAATAAGAACATGAAAAATTCATATTTGATGGGGTGCATGATATCCACTGATACAAGATATGATTATCTCATTGGGAATATTTTACTTTTCAGAAAGGCTTTCAAAAAATTCACTCAATTGGTAATCTTTGTCTATCAAGAATCCAGACAAGGTTGGAAAAAGTTCTTTCATTTTATTCAAAAGTACATCATGGACAAGAGAGTGGGTCATTGAAAAACACTACATTGTCATGGATGCGTGATTTATTTTCCAAACATGGAGAGTGTCTGCCAGATAGAGACACAATACATATTCCAGTTAATTTCTCAAGGGAAATCTACAACTTGTACAAAGGATATGTTGAAGTTGTTGAAGGAAATGGTATTTTTATTACATATGCATATTTTACAAGAATATGGAAGAAACAATTCAACAATGTCTATATTCCTAAGAAGTCAAGGATGGGAATTTGTAATATATGTGCTACTCTTAAATCAAGAAGAGATAAATATGAAGGGGCAGAAAGGGGTATGTATTTACTATTTTGTTTTTTTTTAATTGAATAGTTATCAACTATGAAAACATATGATCAATATTTTCATTTTATGTCATTGCAGATTCTATATTCAAATCACTTCAAGAACATTGGAATCAACAATCAAGTGAAATAAAAATGTTGTACAAACATCGAAAGAAGTGCTATGATGCTCCAAACAAATATTTAGGTATGATAATTGATGGCATGGACCAGAAGAAAACACTTCTACCACATTTTTTTCGTACACACAAAAAAATACAGGAAGAGAATTTCATTCAGTTTCACTTGGTTGGTTGTATGGTTTTCAATGGAAAAATGTGTCCAAGGGTTTACTTCACAGCTCCAAATATTCATAATGATGCAAATCTGACCATCACCATAATTCATCATATGCTCACTCATTGGTCTAGAAATCTTCCTCAAGTTCTCTATCTACAATTGGACAATACTAGTCGTGAAAATAAAAATCAAATTGTGTTTGGATATCTAAGCATGCTTGTTGAAATGAGAATCTTTCAAAAGGTGAAAGTTGGTTTCCTTCTTGCTGGACACACTCATGATCATATTGATGAAATGTTCAATCATTTTTCAGTAATATTGAAGGGGAAAAATGTTGGAAGTCTACCATCATTAATTGAATGTATTAAGAAAGCATACATTCCAGATCTTGTTCTTCATACATTAGAAGAAACTGTTGACATGTGAAGATTTATTCAGGGATTGCATCATGAAGAAAAATGTATTGAGCAGCTTAATAATATTAGCTTCCAACATCAATTTTGTTTCAAAAAAATTGATGGGAAAACACTTATATGGGGAAAGTAGTATTCAACTACTATAGAATGGGGGCCTTCATCAGGTTTATCATTTTTGAAGTTCAATCCAGATAGTCCAATATTTGCATCAAAGTTATTATTTTTACAATCAGTTGCTGAAATCCATAATGAACAAAGGCATAATAGAGATGTAGATTATTTTGAATGCCTGGAAGAAATAAAAAAGTCCATTAAGGATACATATGAGTACTTTGATGTTGTTGATTTTTTTTTGTGGGAGTTTTTTTTCAATAGTCAAAGTGACATAATTTGAAGCTCAACAAATAAAGATACAATGTTGAAGACTCTGTTTCATTGGCCACAAAATATGCCAAATGAATTTGAAGAAACAATCATTATTGAAGTTCAACAAAAATATCAAGGTGCTATTGACTTTACACAAGCAGAGGAAAGAGAAATGTATATTGGTTCATGAAGTTCACGTGCACATCCTGAAGACATGGAAGACCTTTACAAGGGTTCAGTACAAGATATTAAGGAGGGTAGAATGATTGCAGTTTTAACGACTGAAGATCCACATGGTTATCCATTCTGGATTGGAAAGGTTATAAAGATTGACAAAGAAAATGATGATGTTATTGTAGTTGAAGTGCATTGGTATGCAACAAGTACACACCCATTAAATGGTGTGTACAAGCCATAGATGGTGGTTGAGAAACATGGCAATAGAAAGAGAAAAAGAAAGGGTCAAAATACAACTCGTCGTGGCACTGACCTCTTAAAATTAGATGATGTTGACATACTTGTTTATGACTTCAATTTGACAAACAGAGGAACTCTTCACTCCAAGACAATAGATATTATCAAGAGGTTTTTGCCACAAGAAATAAATTCAAGATGGCATTATGCTAAACCTAGTCGTAGATCTGAAAGGAATTTGACATCTGAAATGTTAGGCATGCATGTAGACTCAGATGGTGTTTTCATCCAAAATAGAGAAGAATATGGATCATATACATCTTCATCCAATCATTCATCTGAAGACAATGTATACTCTCATGGTATTTTAGAAACCATGAGTCAATCTGAATAAGTGTATGAAACATTTTATGCATTTTTTATCCATATGATGTTTGTATGGTAACTAGAAATGAGCATTGAACTTACATATGATCTTACATGAAGTTATGAATATTTTGTTATGTTTTATGAATGATATATTTTTTATTATGGATAGTGTAATAAAAGTTCTTAGCTCATATGTTTTGAATATGGACAATATAACAATACTTTTAATAAATAATTTATGTTTCATTCAATGTAACTTGTAATAATTTCCTAGGTGTCTTATGTATATGCCTACAAAATTAATGCAGCAAATCCCATCAGAACTCCACAGTTAAGCATGCTTGGGCTAGAGTAGTACTAGGATGGGTGGCCTCTCGGGAAGTTCTAGTGTTTTACATGCCTACAACATTTATAAACTTATACAAATTTATCCCACATGCATCATGAGAATTATTCTCCTCTCACTCTCTCATATATAATAAAGATGAAGGAGGTCCTTTGTGCATGAAATCGGTTGTTATTTAATTCCTATTGTTAATGAGCATACTCGATATCTCTTTCTCTTCAGAGATAAGCTACCACCATTCTAGTTAGTTTATGTTCTATAGTATTTTGTTATTCATTAATAGAAGTTCAGTTTCACTGATTTTTGTGTTCTGTGCTATATTTTTGTTGTATCTTATTTTTTTCTCAATATAATTTAGATTAGTGGTACAAGAGCAGTTTGTTCCTTGTTGTTTCTTAGTGCATGTCCTTGAGAAGGTCAGGGTATAGAGAGTTGGGTTTCTATTGGGCTCTAAATATGTCCTAAAAACAACCTCTATGCATCAGCCAAAGGTAGGCGTTGGCACAAGCATTTTACTTGTTGCCTACATAGGTTCTTACCTTCCATTTTCAATACCCAACCTCCAGAGATGCAACACCTATAAAGGAACAACAATCGTAAATGGAATGATAGTTGCTCCATTCAAATGAACAACAACTATACTCAAAGGAACAATAGTCGCATGAAAGGAACAACAATTGTTCCTTTCAAATGAACAACAACTGCACTCAAAGGAACAACAGTCACGCGAAAAGAACAACAGTTACTACATTGGGATGAATTAATGTTGAATTAATTGCATCGTAGTTTTTCCCAACTATTCAATTGTCAACCCGAGGAAATCTTTTATTTCATAGTTACCATGCACAATATATGCAAGCAGTAAATTCCAACTAACACTATTATCTATTTAATAAAATAAAACACATAACTTAACATCAATCAAATATGCTCTTGCTTGAAAATACACTCAGCTGAAATAAAACCACTACCACACTCTTACATAAATTAAAGGAGTATTAAAAAAATGAAGTAACAACAACATGAATTGAATCTTACTGTAAGAGCAATCTAATAAACAACACACAACTGTAAGCGGTGATCAACTAATCATAAACCAAGATAAATTAAGATAATGAAAAGAAAAATACAAGTAAATGAATAAAACCAACACATACCAGATTGAGGGGGGGCTGCCTCAACTAGCATGCATCGCCAAAAGACTTACAAGATTAAGAGAAAGTTGCACATAATTGTAGATCCATCAACTCCTTTGTGTTATTGGATAAAACTTAGAAATTACATAAGTTCAGCTCTTTCTTACAAATAAATTCTACATAATTTCATGAATGCCCCTCTCCTGATTGAAGAGTTCTTATTTATACAAATCAAATACCCAAATCCCTGGGTTGCTCAAACAAATTGCTAAGTTTAGAGAACCGGTCGCAACTGTAAATCTGGAAAATACCCTTTTAAAGAACCAGCAATTTCTCTCAAACCGTAGCTCCAATTAGAAAATGACATGTGATGAACTCAATTGGGCCCATTCTGAACAAAACCCATGTCTCGGATTTTCGATATTCATCCTCATCTGCTCACAATATTCCACACAAATTCGTCTCTCCTTATCTGCCACGTTTTTCACTGAAAACAATTAACCACGAGTTGGAACTCACATGTATCACTTGGAGGTTGGAACCTTGACTCTTGTAACTACTACTACATAAAATCAATCGTAAAACCATCATCAAAAAAATCATGAATAATAGTTTTTAATTCATTAAACATGAAGGAAGAATAATCATTATTAACCACTAAAGCATACCAAGAATAATATGTCATTTTATGAGCAGTTGTAGCAAATGTATGGAAAATGGAATGATAAATGAAAAATAATAGGATGAAGAAGGGATGGAATGGATGTCTATAGATGATGAGAATATGGACAAATATGTGACCCAGTAGTCTCTATCTAGTTTCAATTGAGGACAACAGCTCTAGCCAACACAAGTGACCTCCCATGGTGAAATAAAAGAGATATGACGATGTAGGAGATACTTTCAAGAAGTTTCTCGAGGAAGCCCTTATGTGATAGAGGAACGAAATGATGGACAAATTCACTCACATCCTTCAATGACTATTGATGGAGGCTGAGGCATATTGGACAAGAATCCATTTCATAGGTGATACACACTTCAAGGTACAAGTTAATTTTGATATCCCCTTATTTGAAGGCCAGCTACATAAAGATGCTCTAGAAAAATGGTTGAATCTGCTAGAAGGTTATTATTCTATCCAAAAAAAAATTGATGGTGAAAATATCACCATCGCACTCCTTAAAGCTCCTCCCCATGTTAGATCTTGGTGGGAAGGTTACCGAGAGAGGTACACCTCAGATGAATCTACGCCATTCGGGAGACAACCCACCTGAGCAACCTTTTTGGATGCTCTTAAGGATGAATTATGCCTCGTTGGAAACTATGATGACCAGTGCATGAGATGGACGAATCTGTGTTAGGAAAGAGACTAGATGGTACTCGAGTATAGTAACATCTTCCATATATTACTCTCAAATTTGGGTATCAAAGAATTTGACTGACACCTGGTTCTGAAGTATTGTAAAGGCCTAAACATGTACATCCAAACAAATATGGATTTCTTGGACATCTCTTCACTAGGAGCTGCGTATCGATATGCAGTCAAAATTGAGAATAAATTCAAGAAATGGAGTAAGTGGGAGTTCGGGTTTGCAAATATGCCACAACAGAAGCATGGAAAAGGAAACCCTAAGTCAAAGAACAAAGGACAATTTAAGGAGAGTCAATCTCAAGAAAATCAACCCAAGCTGTCAGCTAAGAGGGGTGATGGGAAGTCGAAGGAAACCGGAAAGTGGTGTGAGTTCGACAAAATCCCCTGTAACAACATTGATAGATGTCACTCGAAATAGTCATTGGTGGCTGAGCTCAAAGAAAAACAATCAGAACCTGAATCGTACTTTGATTCATAGAAGAATAAAATAAAATTGATCATTGATGCAGAACACACTACTACCATTGCACCCACAACAATCCAACCAGAAGAAACAAAGGATCTTGAAGAGGGCTAGCACCTATTCCACTCATAGATGTCGGTAAAGGGGACCCCACTATATTTCATTGTTGACAACATGAGTTAGAAGAACCTGATCTCAGCCAGATCATAAAAAGAATGAAGTTGTTGAGAATGCCACACCCCTAACCATACACCATCAGATGGTTGAGTTGGGGATGAGACTTTCACATCTAGGGATAATTTTAAGGATGGAAAGTTATCTCAAAATGTAGAAACCTTGGCAAATTTTACTAGTCCTTAATATGAAAACTATAAAATGTTTGGTGATATTTTTGTAAAAATATTCAAATTTCTAAGGATTTTATATAGTTTCTACAAAATTTGGGCTATTTATCATGTAAAATAAATTTATTCTATAAAATTTGGGTGAATCGTTTTTATAAAAAATGGAAATTGCCGAATCTTTTTTTATGAAAAAGCATGGAAAATTAGCCCATGGGCGATGTATAGCCCCTAAAATTTTCCATGTATAGAAATGTTTTTTACAAGTGGGTCTCAATGTTCACGTGCGATTCACCAAACCACTAGGCATTCCTTGAATATGGAAAATTTGACATACAAGTGGGATATTTTGGTCATTTCAATGGTTGTCACACCAACAATATTTTTCATGTAACATTACATGATCTAGGATAAAAAGAAAGAGTCTCAATTGATAACATTTTATATTTGGGTTGATCACCCATGTTCCACTATAGAGTTCATGCATAAGGAATATTTGGCCTCCCAGTTGGAATATACATAGGAAATTTTGAGGATTTGAACACCAAAGATGTTTCTAATGACCCAAATAACATTTTCTTTTGGGATCATGGCCCATGTGTTTGTCCCCTTTCCGTGCATGGAAAATTGTTATCGTTTAAGTGTGATATTATCTCTATTTCAAGAACAAGTACAACAAGGATGGTTCTTGTGTCCTATTCCATGGTCTAAGGTTAAGAAATAGGGTCTTAGGCCATAAGATTTTGATTTTTGGCTCAATTGGGATGTGTGGGGACTAAAGTTGTCCCACATTTATTGCATAGTGAATCATTAAACTAAGAGTCATTTATCTTGTCCATGTAGGTTTTTTTTTTTAATAAATCTTCCTTTAAATTTTATTAATAGGTAGTATGTACAATATTTAATACTGAAAACATGGTTGTCTACGTATCCTCCACAAGCAAGTAGAAAATTCAAAACTTAGGTCTAGCTAATGCCAAAACACCTCATCATGAAACTAGATTCATGATCATACTCATAAAACAAAGAAACATAGACTTAGGAGAAAAAAAGTAGAACTATGAATATCACAAGCATTAAAAAGAGCATAAGCCCAATCAAGAGAACACAAACCAATAGCCATGTCATTTATTGGAGGTGACTAGTCTCAATCACCGAGGGATTGTCCCCAACCTATAATTGGGGTATCAAAATAAATAGGTACAATGGGGCCCCACCCATTAATAGGGAGACCATCTGGAGGCTTGGCCCACGTGGGATGTTTCTATGGGCCTAAAGCATGGTATGCTATAAAAATCTAGGATCACATGTGAGAATATTTCTTAAGTATTCATGGGCTATGCACGAGAACTCAAGGCACCACATAGGCATTGCAAAGGGAATCTTTGACATACAAGTGGGATATGGTGGCCATTTTTTAGTTTTGGAACACTATGGATATTTCTCATAGCCCAAGTTAAGTTCCAACATCAAATTATACATTTTAGACCACATTGTGTTTTAGTACTAGTAGAAGTACATATATCCTTCTCCTTTGAGAGTTTCAATGATATAATCTATTTCCTTTCCAATTCACATTTTGTGCACCTAGTGATTATATAGAATGTGTAGCTTTCCCACTTCCAAGACTATGTTGAATCAACTTGATGACCTTTTCCTAGTTCACTTAATTATCCCAATTAACCCCAATTTCCACAATTTTCCAATTGACTCAGTTAGCCCCAATTACCCTAATTGGCTCAATTATCCCAAATCCAAATTTGCACCACTTGGCTTGCTTACCCAAATTTATAACTAACCCAAATTTCCTAGTTGCCCAAATAACTAGGAAATTAACCCCAATTGTTGAATTAGCCTAGTTAGTCTTAATTTCCATAATTTGCTCATATTTTATAGTTTTCAAATTATTCCGACTTTACCTAATTGAATAATTAGCCTCAATTATCCCAAGAAATTGCACTAATTAGACCCAGTTTTCCAATTCTCTAGTTATCCCTAATGATCTAAATTTTCCTATAGTGGTACCCAAAATTTCCCTAGAAAGTGACTCAATTTTCCTAGCTAGCCCCATTTTTCCCTAATTGGTTTCCTTAATTTCCCTAATTTCCCCAATTAATTGAAGTAGTACCAACTTCCTAGTTAGCCTCAATTATCCCAATTCACCAAATTTTCCCAATAATCCCCACTTGCCCAAATTATCTAATTAGATTGGTTTAGTTAAACTTAATTATCTCCAATTTAAGTTTTTTTCTAATTCTTGCTAGTTATCCCCAAAACTTCCGATTTTCTTGATTTTCCCCAATTTCCCAAATTTTCCCAATTAACATAATTATCCCAACTATAAAATTTACTCCCACTTTTCCCACTTTCCCAGTTAGCACAATTTTCCCCAATTACCTTAGCTAGACCATTTTTTCTCAATTTCCCCATTTTTTTCCTAATTTCCCCAATTAGCATAGTTTTCTCAATTGTCCCAATTAGCATAGTCACCCAATAAGCTCCAATTACCCCATTTTCCCAATTATCCTTGTTTTCCCCAATTAGCTCAATTAGC
>SNQJ01S0125249.1:24199-34685 GCA_010110895.2 Picea sitchensis | reverse complement strand
TGGCATCATAGGCTTGGACACATGGGTGAGAAGGGGATTCAAATACTTCACAAAATAAATTTGTTTCCATATCTTAAATAAATTGATTTGGATTTATATGAGCATTTTGTTTATGGAAAACAAAAGAGAGTCATATTTCTCAGAGTCAGAAAAGAAAAGAAGAGTGAAAGGTTATAGCTTGTGCATACATATGTAGGGGGACAAACTCAGGTATCATCTCTTGATGGCTCTCATTATTATGTTACTTTTATTGACGATGCAACTAGAAAAACTTGGGTTGATTTCATTCGACAAAAATGTGATGTTTTTGATACTTTTAAGAAATGGAAAGATTTGGTTGAGAATGAGACAGGAAAAAGGTTGAAGTGTCTTAGATAAAAAAATGGAGGTGAATATTGCAGAAAATATTTTGATGATTATTGTTCATACCATGGTATTTGTAGAGAGAAGATAGTTCCAGGAACACCATAAGAAAATGGTGTGTTATAAAGGATGAACAAGACAATCATGGAGTGTGCAAGGAGTATGAGATTGCATGTTGGTTTCCCCTTACAGTTCTAGGAAGATGTTGTAGATACAATTGTTTACTTAATAAACAAAGGACCTTAAATCTCTTTGGATGGTTGAATTCCAGAGGAGGCATGGACAGGTAAAAATGTAAACTATTTTGTTTTGAAGACTTTCGGTTATGAAGCATTTGTCCATATTGATAAAGAAAATAGAACAAAGCTTGAGGGAAAATCAAAGAAGTGTATCTTTATTGGATACAGTGTTAATGATTTTGGTTATCACTTATGGAATTATGAAAATCACAAAATCATTAGGAGTAGAGATGTCATATTCAATGAGAAGGTCATGTACAAATATCAGTTGCAGGGAAAGATACAAGAAAAGGAAAAATCATAATACACAGTGCTTGATGAGATCACTGAAAAACAAATTCCAAAGGTACCAGAAAATCAAAATGTATAACAAAAAGAGAAATATGTACCTCAAACTCTTGCAAGTGTTGTTAGAAGATCTACCAGGTTAAGTAGACCCCCAAAATGATACGCTCCTTCATTGTTTTATTTATTGTTGATTGTTTCTGGTGAACCAAAATGTTATAAAGAGGAAATGCATGTAGAAACTAAAAAGAAGTGGGAGTAAGGCATGAAAGAGGAAATGGATTCCCTGGTAAATAACCAGACATGGTATTTGGTTCAGTTTCCTGCAGAAAAAATATCATTGCAGAATAAATGGGTTTACAAGTTGAAGCAAGAAGATGGAGGCAAAAAGCAGTACAAGGCTAGACTTGTTGTAAAGGGGTTTGCACAAAAGAAAGGTATACGAAATATTTTCTCATGTTGTTAAGATGAATTCAATTAGGATTATTTTAAGTCTTGTGGCAATAGAATATTTTCATCTTGAAAATTTACATGTAAAAACAACTTTTCTCCATGGGTATTTAGAGGAAGAGGTTTATATGCAACAACCACAGGAGTATGAGGTCAAAGGAAAGGGAAATTTGGTATGTAGGTTGAATAAGATTGTGTATGGCCTAAAGCAAGCTCTAAGGCAGTGGCATTTGAAGTTTGACAGGTTTATGACAGAACAAGGTTATAGTAGATGTCATTTTGATCACTATGTTTATTTTAAAAAACTAGAAAATGGAAGCTATATTATATTGCTATTGTATGTAGATGACATGCTTGTTGCAGGGTCTACTATGCAGGATATAAACGTGCTCAAGAAGAAATTAGATAATTATTTTGCGATGAAGGACTTAGGTGTTGCAAATAAAATCCTTGGTATGAGAATAACAAGATATAGGAAAAATCACAATTTGACATTGTCTCAGGGTGAGTACATAGAGAAGGTGTTGGAAAGGTTTAGAATGCAGAATGAAAAACCAATTATTTCACCTTTGATAGCCATTTCAAATTAACCAAAGAAATGTATCCCAAGACACATGAGGAGATATAATACATGTCCAAGGTCCCTTATTCATCAGTAGTTGGCAAATTGATGTATGCGATGGTTCGCACAAGACCAGATATTTCACATGCAGTGGGAGTCGTGAGTAGATATATGAACAATCTAGGTAAAGAACATTGGGAGGAAGTAAAGTGGATTCTCAGGTATTGCTACTCATGCATTATGTTTTGGAGGTTCATACACTATTCTACAGGGATATGTTGATTCATATATGGAAGGTGATAAAGATAGAAGAAGGAGCACCACATGGTATGTTTTTATTATAGGTGGAACAAGATTAAGTTGGATTTCAAAACTGCCAAAGGTTGTTGCACTTTCAACAACAGAGGAAAAGTATGTTGTTGCTACAGAGGCTAGTAAAGAAATGATTTGGTTAAATAGGTTTATGGAGGAATTGGGAAAGAAGCAAGAGAATAGCAAGTTGTACTGTGACAATGAGAGTGTCATTCATATTGCAAAGAAATAATCCTTCCATTCGAAGACTAAGCATATACAGCTCAGGTACCATTTCATACGATCCGTCTTGGAATATGGACATTTGAAATTGGAAAAGATACACACTATCCAAAATCCTACAGACATGTTAACAAAGGGAGTAACCAAGGAGAAACTCAGTTCCTATTCAGTTTCAGTTAGTCTTCAAGCATGAAGGTGAAGATCAGAATTTTTCCAGGTCCAAGAAGGATCATATTCCAACAGATACAACAACAATGGAGTTGTTGAGATCAGTCTCCAACTGGGAGATTTTTGGTTGTGGAACCTAATTATCTTCCTGATTTAGATGTCTATGTTTTCAGTCGTGTTTATACCCCATGAAGACTTTACACCCCGGAAGATTGTACACCCCTCCACATGGGGGATTTGAAGGGGGGGGCTTGCCTCCCCTACGGGGTTCGGGGGCAAAGCCCCTGAAGGAAAAATTTCTTTGTAAATGTATATTGTAATTTCATAGTAAATCTAGATCATTCATTATAAGGTTGTAGATATGATGGTAGAAGTTATGTTAGGGGTTTTTCCCTAGAAGGAAACCCTCCTTCATGAGGGAAATTGTATTGTGTCTATGCATCATTGTGAATATTGTATTCTGAGTGAGGACATTGTGAGAGAAAGAAGAGGAATTTACAGTGGGTGTGTTGTAGGTTGTATCCCTTCATTTGTTGGATAATAAAATGAAGGACCTGGCAATTTCTCTGGTGGACGTAGTCCATACTGGATGAACCACGTATATCTGTGTCTCTATTGTATTGTGTATCTTTTGTGTATTATTTCTGAATTTGTTTTATTTTATCGCTCCGCGATCCTGTTTTTCTAACAACTACATTACAAAATTTTCCCACGCAGGTGAGCGAACATTCCGTGGAGAGAGAAAGAAGTGTTGGGGGTAGGATTTCCCTACTGATCCATAGGTCTTCAACCTTGTCATGACACACAATATATATCTTCACAGTACATGACATTGACCCCTAGTTGAAATAGGTGGTCAACATCTGGCTCCACATGGGGACGTATTCTTTATCTTTGGGAATGAGAGCATGCGAGAACCTTAGAATATACAAAAAAAATTTATCACAAATACCCAACATAAGTACATGTTTGAAAAGTATAAACAATAATCAATAAATTAAATGACTATACAATGAATTATATACATAAATGAAATAATAAAAAAACTGAAATAATCAAAGGATAAAGGTTCGAGATACGTTACAGAGGGTGCCCCTTTGGACACCAAATGGCTCATCATTTGAAAAATAGCTTGAGATGTTGCCCATTCCTTGGAATATTCATGGGCTCACCATCCAAGTGGCCGAGGTAGAAATAATTTGGACCTGCTATTTCCCGGATCATATATGGACCCAACCATAAATTGCCAAACTTTCCATGTTTGTCTAGTTTTTATTTTACTTTATCCCATAAAAACACTGTATCCCCGATTCTCAAATCCCTCTATTTTGTTGATTTATCAAATTCTCTTTTAATGTTTTCCTGTTTTTTATAGCTCTGATCATAAGCCTTTCTTCTTTTTTCATCCAACTCGATTATCTAATTAATCATGTTTTGAACTGCGTCTTTTTCTAAAGTGAAATCCTGAAGTAAACCATATGTTGGAAGCTTTAGGTGTATTGGCAATTTAACATCCAAACCATATACTAACTCAAATGGAATTTTCCCTGTTGAAGCCCTCTTTGTTATTCTACCTGCTCATAATGCATATTTGATTTTACTATCCCATGACTTTTTGTTTTCCCCAACAATTTTATGAACTATGGTCATTATATTTTTATTACTTGACTCTGTTTTACCCTTGAGGATAATAATCTGATGCATGGGATAAGATAATGCCATATTTGAAACAAAAAGAGGACATTTTTGCTAAGCAAAAGGATTTTGCATTATTTGTTACTATCTTTGAAGGCACACTAAACCTAGTTATTATCCTGTCTTCAAGGAAATCCATGACAACGTTCTCAGTTGTTGATTTAGTAGGGATGGATTCAACCCACTTACTGAAGTAATCTGTAGCTATTAATATCTATGAATATCCATTACTTGAATTATCTTTAAATTTTCCTATGAAGTCCAAACCCCACTGCTGAAAAGGAGTTTCAACCACTACTGGTTGTAAAGGGAGGGAATCTAACTTCTACTTTCCAGTGAAAAGATGACAAGGATCAAATTTTATTACAAGTTTATGGACATCTAAAAAAATGGAGGGCCAATAATATCCATCTCTAAGGATTTTACGAGTTGTTGTTCTAGCTTCCTAGTGGCCACCACAAAATCCAACATGAAATTCGTCCACCAATTTCTTGGCTTCAACTTCATCAACACATCTAAGTATTATTCCATCGTTATTTCTCCATCCTATTCCATCTCTAGTGATGACATACTTGGATGATTTTAACCTTAGGGCTCTTTTCTTATGACCCAGAAGATGTCTTGGGCATGTAAGGTTCTTAAGGTAGAAAATTATATATGCATACCATTCAACCTAATCAAGCCTTAGGATATTTGGGGAACATTCTGAATTATCATTTTGGAAAACCATACCCAAATCCCTTTCATTTCCTTCAATCAACATTTTAGCTAAACCTTGCCCATTAATTAATTTTGTAGCCTTGATTTCTAAGTCATATTCTTGAATTTTAGCAATCCATCTTCTCCTTGTACCTAATCCTTCTGACTAAGAAATTAGGAACATATCCAATTACTTTGGAGTATCCAATGAAGACTCTGGAATGTTTTAGGGATTTTACCAAAGCATAGGCTTGTTTTTCAACCATGGGGCATTTCAATTCTTCATTTTGCAAGGCTCTAATCATGTAAGCAATGGGTTGTTCTTGGCCTTGGTCATTTTTCTAAAGCAAAACACCAACAATGGTATCTTCAGAGGCTAAGGAGAAAATCTGAAATTCCTTGGAATAATCCAGACTTATTAGGACAGGAGCTTCAAATATGGCAGTTTTGATTTCTATGAAGGCTTTTTTGCTTTGATCATTCCATTCAAATTTGACATCTGTCTTAAGCAACTTATAGATTGGATTAACTATTTCTTCATAATTAGGAATGAATCTGTGAACAAAATTTGTTTGACCCAGGAATGATTGAAGAGCTTTCTTTGATATAGGAAAAGGGACCTTTTGAATTGCTTCAATTCTTTCTGAATCTACCTTAACCTCATATTTGGAGATTATGTGGCCCAAATTTTTTCCTTTTGTTACCCCAAACACTGACCTAGCCAGATTTAAATAAATTCCAAATTCCTTGCATCTTTCAAAAACCTATTTTAAATGACTAATGTGACTCTTCCCATCCTTTGAAAACATTGTTAAGTCATTCTGATAGATTTCAATGATCTTTCCAATCAGTCCTCTAAAGGCATAAATGCAAAGGTGATTGTTGTTAATAAAGGTGAGATATCTTTTGGGATTTATAACAATCATGAACATGTGTTCCTAGTAAACATAGAGTTATGTTTGAACCATGAGATTTACTAGCTTAATATATAGGGAACCTAAAATGGGGGAGAAAAAACTCATTTACACTATAATGGTATAAAAGATCACCTAGTTTGATCATTATAGATGGAGAGGAAATGCTACCATGATATCATGTAAACAATAATGGACAATCAATTAACACTTCCAAACATCAAGATACCACAATTGATCCAAGGGATCAAAATATGCTAAAAAATCAATGTGATCATAATTTCTCAAAAATGGATTCATTGTGTAGATCTCGTCCTCACGATCCCAACAAAAATTGAATGGGATCAAACAATGTATGTATGGATGAGATATCACGTTCTGTCCCCTTTTTCAAACATGCAAAATGTTGACTGTACACAGTCCGTACAGGATGATTGTGTAGATCGTACTACTGACGTGACAAGGGGACTGTACTGTTGATGTGGCAGGTGTTGACATGGAAAGATGAGTTGGCAGAGGTTGACGTGGACCAATTGGTGGTCAACACATGGCATATTGGTGGTAAAATGGAAAGGTGCCACATGGCCCAGCGAATGGTTGCCACGTGGCACCCCCTTGTAATGGTTTAAAAATTTGGTTGGAGACTGTCGGGGTCGAACCTATGACCTACGGGCATGGGAAGAGACTTGGCATAGGCCAGGCTACCATCCCGCCTAACGTTGGTTCTTAACCATAATGTTTAAAACATTAATTTGAATTTGCACTAACATTTGGTCTGGGTGGAAAAGGGTCGGGGCTTATCCCCAACCCTCAGTCACTACACTTTACCACTCTACCATATGGCCTTTGGCACAGACTTTCCAATTTTTAGCCAATGGATTCAGAATTAGCGCCAACACGTGGCCACATGGGGGGCATACGACCATAACCTCTGTCGGGTTAGGTGCTAATGCTCTAACGATGCAACAAATTCACTTGAATTGTAGAACGGGCGTGGGTGTTGGTTTTGGCACGAAAAACACTTGGAGCCAGATTCAATTTTTGGACTGGGTGCGTTTTGGTGAGCAGGTACAACAAGTTATTGGGGAGAAACTTCCAGGAAGGGTATTCATCTCATTTTTTGGCCAAACCAAGTGCAAGAAGATCCCAGCTAGGGGTTTTTGGACATTTTGGAGCCATTGAAGCCATCTATTTTTCATTTTGAGCATTGTGAAGCACTGATTTTGACACTTTGATCATTAATGAAAATGATCCATTGGAAGTTGTACCATGAGATGTATCCCAAGAGAGGGGTGAACTCCTTTATCATTTTTTTGTGTTATGTGCTTGTTTATGATGGTTGTTTATGTATGTTTACGCTGCTCATGTTAAGTAAAAAAACTCATTAAGTTTATGTGTTTGCAACTTTATCCAATTTCCTAAATCACATAACTATTTCATTTGCAAATTTGTACACATAAACCTTTTTCATTTTCAGATCAAGTTGGTATCGGAGAAAAGGTTTTTGAAGGTTTGATTGTTTGCAAGTGTTTGTTTTCTGATTCTTACAAGGTTGAAGCTCATAAGAGGAGAAGGTCAACTTGTAGAGTCAAGTTCTCAACTTTCAAGAAGGAGAACTTTGCATTCACCTCAAGCTTCAAGGAGGCATTCACCAAGTATGGCTCATGATGAGAGTCATGAAACTCTTACTTCAGAAGATGAAAATTTCAAAAAAACATTTTATGATATGAGAGAAATGGTGAAAGTTTTATTTGAAGAAAGGAATGCAAGGTTGCAAGGTGAAAGCTCAAATCCTCTAAGAGGTAGTGAAGATAGTGGTGATAAAACTCCAAAATGAAACAAAGGTAATGGTAATACTCAACCTCCTTCACCTCCATCTTCCACTTCTTCTACCATTTCACAACCACTTCCAAATTCTCCAAAAGAACATGGTAAAATTCCTCCACAAACTCATTTTCTTAAGCTTGATATTGAGTTAGAATTGTCTATGTACAATGGAGAGGTAAATGCCGAGAATTTGGATAAATGGATTCATCAGATTGAAGTGTATTGTAGGATACAAAGAATCAAAGACGATTAAACTAAGATTCAACTTGCTTCTCTTATATTGAAAAGTGCAACACTCATTTTGTGGGAAGCCAAGACTCAAGAGGACATGAACAATCATGGTAAAGTTTTATCCTCTTGGAATGATTTTATTGTTGCACTTAAAAGGAAATTTTATCCATTAGCATACATGCATAAAGATATTATGGATTGGAAAAAATTTAGACAATCTAAAGGGAAAAGTGTTCATTCAAAGCTACACTCAAGAATTTAGAAGAAGAGCTTTGATTTTGGGTATAGATTTATCTTCTCAAGAAACTTTACTCAAATACATTGGAGGATTGCATAGCTACTTGAGACACACAATACTTATGTTTAACCTTACAAATTTAGATGAATTTTGTGTACATGTAACTCATTTGGAAGCAAGAGGGAACATTACTCCTCAAGAGGGAAGCAAGAAGCCATTTGTTAATGGAGACAAGGGAAAGAGGAAATTCAAAGGAAATGGAAGAAAGAATGCTTCAATCAAGAAAGAGGGAGGGAAACTCTCAAGTAAACACTATTCAAAAGATGGCCATGATGAATACCATTGTTGGAAACTTCATCCTAAAATGAGACCCAAAAAAATCAACAACAAAGGGAAACCAAAGACTGTTGCAACTACACAACATGATTTAGGTTTTGATTCGGGAGATGAAACAAAAATCACAGCCATGGGTTTTCAAGGTAAGGATTCTATTGCAAGTACTAGTTCTTCAAGTAGTAGCCTCAATGAAACTCAACATGAAAAATAAAGAATAGAGATTTTCCACATAAGGGTAATTTCAAAGCATACCAAGATAGATACTCTATGTGATACCGGATCTCAAGAAAACCTCATATCTGAAGACACAATTAAGAAATTGCATTTGAAAAATACTCCTCATCCTAAACCATATCCTCTAGGATGGATATGTGACAATGCCAAATTCCATGTGACAAGAAGATGAAAACTTAGATTTGTCATCACTGCAAACTTTATAGATGAGGTAGAGCTTGATGTTATTCCATTGGATATTTGTGGTATTGTCTTGGGAAGCCCATATTTATATGATAGGAGAGCCATCTTTCATCGTCATGAGAACAAATATCATTTGTTTAAAAATGGAGTTGAGTACATGGTTAGAGCACATACAAAGAACATGAATTAGTCACTTGTAAATGCTTGACAAAAGAAGAGATTAGTCAATGCTAGTAAGAACTTTGTACTCTTGATGATCAAACCCAAAGACAATGTTGAAAAATAAGCCTTCCAAGGTTGTGATGCAAAGTTAAAATCTGATTTATATGAGGTTGTTAACCAAAATGATGAGATGTTTCAGGAACCAAAAGGATTGCCTCCTAAAAGGGGTATCCAACATGAGATACAATTGCAACAACATTGTCCTCTTTCAAACATTGGTATGTACAGAATGTCCAAGATTTGCTTGAAGAAGGGGTTATCATACCAAGCACATCGCCATGTGGGTCACCAATTGTTTTAGTACCAAAGAAAGATGGTAAATGGTGCATGTGTGTATATTTTAGATCCTTGAACAAGATTACGGTAAATAATCATTATCCTCTTCCTAGAATTGATGATTTGCTTGATCAATTGAAATATGCTAAGTATTTTACTAAGTTGGATTTGAGAAGTAGATATCATCAGATTAGGATTGTTGAAGGAGACACATGGAAGAAAAATTTCAAAATGAAGCAAGGTTTGTTTGAATGGATGATTATGACATTTGGGCTTTGTAATGCTCCTGCTACATTCATGAGAGTTATGAATGATGTTTTAAGGCCTTTTCTTGATGATTGTGTGATTGTCTACTTGGATGACATCTTGATATTTAGAAAATATCGTGAAGAGAATGCGAGACATGTAAAGCAAGTTTTAGATGTCTTGAAGAAAGAAAATTTGTTTTTGAAGATGTCTAAATGTGAGTTTGGAAAGACCTCACTTATTTACTTGGGACATATTGTTGGAGGAGGAGAACTGAAAATAGATCCTTCCATAGCCAAAGTCATTTTGGATTGGCCCAAGCCCAACAATGTGATAGAGGTAAGAATATTTTTGGGAGTAGCCAAATATTGGAGAAAGTTTATTGCTAACTTCTCTTCAATTGCAGCTCCATTACATGCAGTGACAAGCATCAAGCAATTTTTCCAATGGGGAGGCAAGAAACACAAATCTTTTGATGCATTGAAGGAGAAGATTAGTTCAACTCTAGTTCTTGCACTCCCTGATTTGAGACATCCATTTGAGTTCCAAACATATGCAAGCAATTATGCAATGGGAGCAGTCTTGTTGCAACATGGTAAGCCCATTTGTTTTCATTTTGAAACTTTTAATGGTGTTGTGATTAATTATCTTACATATGATAAGGAGTTGTATGCATTGGTGCAAAGTGTGAAAAAATGGAAACATTATTAGTTGGGAAAAGAAACTATCATTCACACAGATCATCAACCATTGCAATACTTACAATCACAAACAAAGCTACAAC
>SNQJ01S0125249.1:9404-24149 GCA_010110895.2 Picea sitchensis | reverse complement strand
ACAGATCATCAACCATTGCAATACTTACAATCACAAACAAAGCTACAACAAGCAAGGCACTTCAGATGGATGGGTTTCCTACAACAATTCCACTTGGTTATCAGGTATAAGAAATGCATTTATAAAAAGGTTGTTGATATGCTTTATAGGCTTATTGTTAGTGCTTCGGTTATTCTTAAGTGTAATTCTACCATGCATGAGAGCTATGCTGAACAATATGATTTAGATGTTGATTTTAAAGAGGTTTATGCAACTTTGTGTCATTCTAACCATGTTGAGGAATCGGATTACCATGTGCATGATAATATTTTATATCATCTTGGAAAGCTATGTATTCCACAGGGTGAAAGAGTCAACATCATAACGGAATCACATTCTTCTCTTATTGTTGGCCACTTTGGTGTAGGCAAGACGGTGGCTAATTTGCAAAGGTATTTCTATTGGCCTAAAATGAATGAAAGTGTTTCAAGATATGTAAGAGGATGTTCTTTATGTGCTACAAGTAAGCCTAGAAATAGAAATTCAGGTTTGTATACTACACTTCCGGTCCCTTCTCTTCCTTGGGGAAGCATTTCCATGGACTTTGTAGGAGGATTACCCATGTCTAGGAAGAATCATGATTATCTTTATGTTTTGGTTGATCGTTTCAGCAAAATGTGTATTTTGATGCCTTGTAAGAAGCAGGTTATAGCTGAACAAACAACACAAATGTTCTTTCAGCGTGTTTAGGTACATTTTGGGTTTCCCAAATCCATTATTTCTGATCGAGATTCTCGATTTATTGGGAACTTTTGATCAAGCTTATGGGAACTCATGGACACCAAGCCGAAAAAGAGCACATCATTTCATCCACAAACTGATGGTCAAACAAAAGTGGTGAATAGAATGGTAGTACATATTCTTTGTGATTATTGCAGCAAACATCCTGAGCTTTGGGATGAGCACCTACACTACATTCAACATGCTTATAACTGGGCTAAGCATTCATCGACTCAAACATCTCCATTTGAGGCATGGTTTTCTTATTTGCCAAAATATCCTTTAGATATTATCTTTGGGAAGGGTATTTATATTGATGGTCATTATGAAATTGATAGAGAAAATAAGTTCATTGAACAAATTCAATTGGTGCATCAAAAGGTACAAGAACAGTTGGAAAAGAGCCAAGCCAAGTATAAGACAAGACATGACAAACATCGTGTTGATCACAGTTTCCAAGTTGGAGATGAAGTTTAGCTAAAAATTAGCAAAGAGAGGCTTAAAGGAGAAGGTAAAAAACTGAAGCCAATTAGATATGGACCTTTCAAGATTCTTGAAAAGATTGGTATCAATGCATTCTGTTTGGATTTGCCTCCTTATATGCAAATGTATGCAATTGTTAATGTTGAGAAATTGAGATTGTATGAGCCTCCTTTGATTGATGATCAAGGAGAGCATGTTCATATTCCTTCCATATATGACTTCTCGCCAGAATATCTTTCAGAATTGTATGAGGATACAATCCTTGATATGAAGATGAGAACTTCAAAACAAGGGAATGTGGAATACCTTTGTGTTGGTCTTAAAGGCACAAATCCAAGCAAAGCTATATGGATTGAGGTTGGAAAGGTGAGGGAGCTATACCCTCATCTTCAGATTGATTGAAAGTAGTCTTTTGGAGGTCCAAAAGCTTCCCAATGGGGAGGAGTGATCCAGGGGATCAAAAAATGCTCAAAAATCAAAGTGCTTAGAATTGCTTGAAAATGGATTCATTGCGTAGATTTCATCCTCACAATCCCAACGCAACTTGAACGAGCTCAAACAGAGTCTGTATGGTTGATATATCACGTTTTGTCCACTTTTTCAAACAGACAAAATGTTGACTGTACACAGTCCGTACATGTTGACTGTGAAGATCGTACTGCTAACGTTGCAAGGGAACCATACTACTGACGTGGCAGGTGCTAACATGGCAAGATGAGTTGGCAGAGGTTGACATGGACCAATTGGTGGTCGACACATGGCATATTGTTGATCGAATGGAAAGGTGCCACGTGGCCCAGCCAAGGGCTACCATGTGGCACCCCTTGTAATGGTTTAAAATTTTGGTTGGAGTCTGTCAAGGTCGAACCCACGACCTTCGGGCATGGGCAGAGACTTGGCATAGGTTGGGCTACCAGCCCGCCTAACGTTGGTTCTTAACCATAATGTTTAAAACATTAATTTGAATTTGCACTAATGTTTGGTCAAGGTGGAAAAGGGTCGAGGCTTAGCCCCAACCCTTGGTCACTACACTTTACCACTCTACCATATGATCTTTGGCGCAAAATTTCCAACAGTTAGCCAACAAATCCAGAATTAGCGCCAACACATGGCCACATGGAGGGCATACGACCAGAACCTCCACCAGGTTAGGTGTTAACTCTCTAACGGTGTGACAAATTTGCCCGAATTGCGGAACGAGAGCAGGTGCTGTGTTTTGGCATGGAAAATGCTCGGAGCCAGGTTCATTTTTTGGACTGGGTGTGTTTTGGCGAGCAGGTACAACTAGCTATTGGGTAGAAACTTCTAGGAAGGGTATTCTTCTCATTTTTTGACCAAACCAGGTGTAGTTAGAGCCCAACTAGGGTTTTTGGACATTCTTGAGCCATTGAAGCCATCTATTTTGCATTATGAGAATTGTAAAGCACTAATTTTGACACTTTGAGTGTTAATGAAAATGATCCATTGGAATCTAGACCAAGAGATGTAGCCCAAGAGAGGGGTGAACTCCTTTATCATTTTGTTGTGTTATGTGCTTGTTTATGATGGTTGTTTATGTATGTTTATGCTTCTCATGTTAAGTAAAAAAAATGATTAAGTTTATGTGTTTGCAACTTGATCCAATTTCCTAAATCACATAACTATTTCACTTGCAAATTTGTACACACAAACCTTTTTCTTTTTAGATCAACAAAATTATTCACCTTCTATTTGCATCAGACCTAAGATATGTTGAAACTGTGAAGAAAGCAAATCTTGGATGAAAATACAACAAATATTCTACTCAAGCAATATCATCAACATTATTTCTAATCAGGGAAAGGGACAAAAAAAAATTCCACTTTCTTGGGATTGATCAATGTATTTAAAGGAAAAGAGACAAGAAAAGAATAATGAAACATAAATCATAGATAAGCTAAGCACATTATCTTCATACCTTCTGATATAATAAAATGAAAATTCCTCCAGCCAGGATGCCAATTATAACCTAGCTTCCACCACCGTAGTCCTGAACTTCCTGAACAAGGTCAAAGCTTACTACCAACATGACCCCTGCTGCTATCCCATTGGATATTCCAACTCACTGTTCTTCTAATTCTATAAAGAAGAAAGGAACTGCACCAAAGTCGGTTGTCACTGCCATTATCAATTTTAGCCAGGCAACTATAGATATTGACACTCTGCTATCTCCATCCTTGCTTCACTCAAACTTCTTGATGTCATATTTAGGTTCACTGCTAGCAGCCTCTATCCATGATCTACTAATGCATGAGCCTTTTAATTTCTGATTGGATGCTACACCAACTTGATCAGATTATTTAGTACTCAACTGCTACCTTATTCCAATGAAAAAAAAACTCTAAATCTACAAAATCAAATCCATGAAGAACAACTAAAAAAAATGAACATATCGTAGTCACTACAACAATTTGGATTGTTACCCCCCATACTTTCAAAGGTTGAACAAGGTACTTGTTTAAATTCAGAGTTCAAAATCTCAGTCCGGCCTTATGGCCACTTTCAGAACCTTTCTTCTTCTTCTTCTTATATTCATTGTCCATACCCCCATGGGGGAATTGTAATAAAATGAATTAGCATTATGGATTTGTTATGTAAAAGGATTATCTCCCTAAGACTTAATCATGAGTGCATACTCTAGAGTGTGTTTTTTACTTGTTAATTATATCTTGTTGCATAAGCAAGTTATAATTTGTGAGTTTTTTCACTCACTACCTCCAAAGCTGGAGTGTGTACCGATGGTTAGGCCTTAGTAAGTTGTGTAAGTCTAGTGTATAATGCATATTACCATGTTAGTCATTATTTTTGAGTTTTATGGACATTGCACTAAGTCCCCCTTAGGATTTTTTATTTTTTTAATAAATCATAAAAAATCCCGCAAAACGTGATTTTTACCTTGTAATTTGACGTAATATTAAAAAGTGGTACTAGGAGATATTGTATTCCTTGAGGGTATTCATTTTCTAACCCTGAATACCACTTTAACGCTTGTACCCCCTTTTTGAGAGAAAAATTTGACTTTTTCTCATCAAAAATCAATTTTACTCACAATAAGGTGAACTAAGACAAAAAAAAATCAGCATTGCTATTTTTTAGGAAATATGTTGGAAACATGTTTTGGCTTGTTTTGATTTAACTCACTCTCTCTTAGTTCATTGAGCCTTGTTGGCACTTAAGATGGAGTTGTGGGTGAGTTGGGAGTTGTGACATGGCATTGGGAGGAGATCCCAAGAAGAGGGTGCACCCCTCTTCCTCTATGTGGGGAGGAGATCCCAATGAGAGGCACCTTCCTCTATGTGGAGCATTTCATACACATCCCAAGGAGGCTTACACCTCTCTTGGGCCATGTGTTGCCCCTCTCTCTCTTTTACTTGGGCTTGTGGCAGCCCAACTCTAGTGTGTTTAGTGGTGGCATCATTTCCCTCAACCATTTGGCTCAATCTCCTCTAGATGGTATGCCCCCCTTCATTGAGATCTTCACCCTGCTATAAAACCAAGCCTCCTCATTTAGCCAATGGGAGTTTGAGTATAGCTTGTTGTTGTATCATCATTGTAATACTTTCATTTTGAAGGTGTATTGTACAAGTGTGTGGATGAATATTGTCATATGGTTTTATCATGAGGTGATGTTGTTATAAATTTTGTATTTAAATTGTTAGCTAGGCCTAGGATTATTGATGCTAGTTTTCTTTCTTTAATCCTATTGTTTTCTTATTTGAAAGATATTTATGTGCATGTATGTTTGATTTAACTAACATTCTCTTTGAGTCTTTCTTGTAGGGGACACCAAGCTATAACATTTTGTTTTGCAAGATTTTTTAGTTCACAGGATCTCATAGCTTGGAGAAGTGGTTGAATCATTTTGCATCCTCCACTACTTCAACATTTCAAGAACATAGTCCCTCCTCAATCCATTTGAAGACTCCATTGTCCAAGGGTTCCAAGCCTTACAAGCTCCTCTTTATATCCTTCTCAAAACTTCAACTATTTTCCGGTTACTTTCACTTGCATGCATAAAGATCCAAGGCTAATTCATAAATTCTAAGTAGATCTTTATTTATGCAAAGCACACATGTATAGATCGAAATTTTAGATCTAAATTTCAAGTAGATCTTGCATGAAAAAGTTTACTTTTAGCAAGTATTTCTTTTAAAAAAAAAATTAAAGCAAAGTTAGTTTTAATTCTAAGTGCTTCCATTACAAATTTGACAATCTTAGTGCCATTTTGTTATAGGATAAATTCCAGAGGGTGAACATTAATCTCCCTAGATCCACCTAGATCTAGGAACAAAAACACACCAAAACATGACACGCTCCTTAAGTTTTAAATATTGAATTTACTTAACCAAAGAGGGATGGGTGACACACCATTTAAATGTCGCTTCCTCGCCATCGCCATCCTAGCTCCATTCCAACACTATACAATGATGAACCGGTAAAAGAACACAACCAACCAAAGTGATAGTAATAGCATAAACTCAATATAAACCTATGTATGTGGGACTGAACTATACAATAAAACACAACAAGCTTTTATAGGAAAGAATCATATTATCGTATCATATTAAATGTGAAAGAGAGATTACAAACTGTATTCCTAGATGTCATGATCCTTCCAACTTTCCTTTGTTCCTCACACACTTCCATTCCAAGAATTCTAAGAGCAAAGATCTGATAATATCCACCCATCTTGACAAAGGGAAAACTCAAAGACACTCCACCCAAGCTAATAATTCCAAGCCAACCAACTTAGCCCTTTCTCCATGAGAGCTCCCTTCCTTCTATAAGTTGAAGATGATAAGGTGAGGAGGTTAGATGATCCCACTAAATCATGAAAGCGAAAAGATCCAAACCATTCGGGACAATCACACCATGGAAGTTTCTCCTTCTAGAAGCTAATTTAGAAGACGCTTCATTTTTCCCATCGTAGCATTCTCAAGACTCCTCTGTGATGCACTGCTGACTCCTCGCTAACCTTATTGGATGCACTTCTTACTAGAATCGTGCATTCTCACACTCCTAGCCATAATGCAACCTCGAACTTCATTTTATAGGGTTTTACAAAGGAAATGCACTTCTTTTCTCAGGAAAATTTATTATCCCTTCTTTCTTCAGGAACCCGGGCCACTCCACCCTCCTCATAGCAACATATAGGGTTTACATCATTAACGGTCAAAAGAATGATAGAAATAATGTGTAACAACATTTGGCTTTATTGTTTTAGGACAGCAAACAAAATCATTAAGAAGGCTTACCTTTATCATGCTTTCTTGGTCTTTAATTTGCTAAAATATCATAGGCTTTCTTTGATAAAAATTTTCCCAAAGTCTAACATATTTTTTGCAGGTCCTTTTAAAGTATTTTTGGGCATATTTCACCCCCGACAGTTTGATTCTTTTGCAAGTTTTATGGGATGTTGAAGATTTGTCAAATTTCAGGACCTGCATCCGGACCTCCTAAACTCATTTTTTGATACCCAAACTCATTCTTCCAACATTTATTGTAAGTTTTTGGCCTCAAGTATAAAAGACTACAAACCTTCTTCCAAAATCATTGTAGCCAATAAAAAAAAGTGGGATAACCCACTTGTCCCAAGTAATCCTCCATGGGGTGGGGGAACTGTCTCTTTTGTGGTGTGCTTTTTGTCTCTTGTTTATTTTCATTTTCTCAAAGCTAAAATCAATCTAAAATAAACCAAGATAACCAAGGTAGAATTAGCTAGATTTCATTTTCAGATTAGATTAGTTTAGATTTGATTTTTGTGAAATTTCAATTTAGGCAAATAAACCTTCCCTCAACAACCCAAGCATGCTTTGACCCCTTGTGAGCTTTTATTAATCTAGGGTCTTAATGTAACAAGAACTGGACAAGGTAGTAGTTTAATAGGTCCCTTATACACCTATTGTTCAATATGGGATCCACATTGGTAGATCGACTTGTGAATTCAGGGGGATACTCATTGAGATTCATTCTCTCCCTGTTGAACTCCTTGCAATTTTTCCAATACCCATTTGAGGGATAATAGCTTGAAGGAAACAAACATTAGAGTAGATTTACTTTCTATTTCACACTTACAATTTGGCATTCACAAAGTGGACATGCAATATCAAGCCAATTTCCCACGAATAAACTCACCAATTCAAGCAAAACCATTAATAAAATCCTAAGAGTACTTCTATATACATCTTACAACAGCCTCTACATTGTTAAGTAATCGGGTCAGATTGCTTATCATTTCCACTTTCAAGCATTTGTATCCGCTGCTATATCATTTATGTGAAAGTACTTTATATGGTTTATATTTCTAGCATAAGCAATTCCATTTATTTGTCATATATGCTGTTAGAGTAGTTGTATTTGTTCTTGCTTTCATTTAACTACTAGAACAATAATTGTGCTTAGTTAGTTAAGTCTTAGATTCTTTTTTAAGGACTACCTCTTTGGCTTTGCTAAGATTTAGTCTAGACAAAGGAATTGAGAATTAGGTGACAGCACTAGACGGCAACACGAACCATTGCAATAGGTTTTCAAACTGAGAATGGTAAGATCATAACTTAACAATTTTCCCAATTCCGCTGTCATTTGTCTATTCCCAGCCAAATCTACCACTAGACTAATATTTTCACAGAATGTCAACCACCAGAATTGTTACATTCAAATCATGTTTCTCTAATGGCCCTTGCAATAACCAAAATCTTTATTCTACCTGAATAACTGCAGCATTAAAATTTTGTAAAATATCCAAATTTGCAAAGTCACATAGATCAAGGAGATCAAGACTCTTACCTGTGTCTTCAAAAACCAAGTGTCCGATTTTTAACAAACCTAAAATAGCCAATACTCTGATTTTCCTATGAACCAATTAAAATCAATAAAACATCAAATAAAATGTTATGAATTGATCAAACTGGTCTTAAATTTCCAGTACCCAAAGGGGTCTTCTTCCAACTCCAATCCCTAGTGAAATCTTTAATTTCCTGCATTCATATCTTGGCATTCAACAAAACCCAATTCATTACCTTCCACAATCTCCTGTTATGCGGGCAGATTTTTTGAACCCACAACAGAAACTGTTTTGTTGTATCTATAGAAGTCTACCTCTGGCAAATCCCACCACTGCTAGGTTGTCTACTATTAGGTTGTCTCCATCGAGAATAGAAATTTTACAGCAGTCCGTGCTCCACAACACACTCGGATCAATGTGCATTCACCACAGCACTGAATACACACTGAATGCGGAATACAATCGAGCTATGCTGTGTGCTGAAGTCATGATGCCGTCACAACTACTATCTGGCCAGCCAATCATTGAAAAATTAATAATTTAAAAACTCAGATTAATATAATAATTCTTCGCCTTTGTTCCGTTTTATTTGCTTCCTATACAGTCTGCTTAATATGCCGAGGTCGTAACTATATGTCCCAGCAGAGACACAATAAATGTAATTCCGGGTTTGGAGCAACACAAGAAGATAACTGTCCAGATGCATTGGGTTTAGTTGTCATCATATTCGATAGTTCTGGAATGCTGGAAGGTCCTACGATATGATTAAAACTTGGATCCTTTGAAGAATCATTTTGAGTTATATTGCTTTTGTCGAAATCACCCCAAGCAGAAAATCGCACAGTTTATTTAGGGGTTCATAAACTAGATGGCTCTGAGCACAACTAAAACCTCTAGGTAGCATATCATTGACATTCATCTCATCAGGCAAATGAGCGTTCATTGCATGCATCTGAGCAGTTGCAACAGTATCTGCTGTGTTCTCTCTCGTATTGCTCGATAACAATAAGTTTATAGAATCCCTCTGCCACTGCAAACTATCTACAGAAGTCAATCGACTTCTACTTGATCTCTGGATCAAGGCTCCTTGCTTACAGGCACCTCGATTTGATGCATTTCTTTGAACAGAACTTCCAAATCTACTTCCAGTGTAGTTAAATCTTCTATTTTGGCTAGAGACATATTTCCAGTGTTTCTTGTAGACAAAAACCTGCATTGATCTGGTCTTGTAGATAATGATGATTGTCTACTATAGATGTTGAGATTCGATGGAACAAGCAGAAGTGCCCTTGTACCTGCTTGATTGCTTCTACTTATTGGAACTAAAGACCCACATGTTGCTAATGAGAGTATGAGAGTACTGCATTAGAAATCCCCGCAGAAATTCTAAGCTGTGGGAATAATTGTAATTCCTGGTTTGTAGCAACACAATTATTCCTGGTTTGAAGCAACACAAGAAGAAAACTGTCCAGATGCATTGGGTTGAGTTGTAATCATATTTTTTGGTTCCAGAATGTTGGAAGGTTCTACCGTATGATTAAAACTTGGATCCCTAGAAGAATCATTTTGAGTTCTATTGCTTTCATCGAAATCACTCCCAAACATAAAATCACACAGTTTACTTAGGTGTTCATAACTAGATGGCTCTGACCAGAACTCAAATCTCTGGGTAGCATATCATTGAAATCACTCTCAAACATAAAATCACACAGTTTAGTTAGGTGTTCATAACTAGATGGCTCTGACCACAACTAAAATCTCTGGGTAGCATATCATTGACATTCATCTGATCAACCAAATGAACATTCATTGCATGCATCTGAGCAGTGGCAAAAGTATCTGCATTGTTCCCTCTCATATTGCTTGACTTCAATAAGTTCTTATAATCCTTCCGGCACTACAAACTATTTATTGAAGTCAATCGACTTCAACTTGATCTCTCGATCAAGGCTCCTTGCCTATGTACACCTGTATTTGATGCATTTCTTTGAATAAAACTTCCAAATCTACTTCCATTTTGGCCAAATCTTCTATTTTGGCAACAGAGACATAATTTATATAACCAGAAGATGATATTTCAATACTTGCAATGTGGTTTCTGGTGTTTCTTGAAGACAAAGACCTTCATTGATTTGGGCTTGTAGATAATGATGATTGTCTATCATTATATAATTTGTCATTTGTTTTGGTACTTTTTGGGTGGAAAAATTGGAGCTATTGGCTTGTAGGGCCCATTTTAGGGGTAGGTCTCATTTTCATGATTTGGGGTCAATAACCTTTTCAAAGCTCACTTGCAGACTGAAATGACCATTTTTTGGATCAAAAATTTGTGAGACTATCTCTTAGTCTCTCAACTTTGTTCTACACTTTGAGAGCTTTAAAATGGTGCAAAGATCACCTCAATTGGAGTTTATGCCTCCTGCAAGTTGATCTATCATGTTGACCACCATGGTATCAAATGGATGTTGCATTAGCTTCCATTACTCACACATGTGGAACTCATCATGTGTGGACTTTCAAGAAGAATCTATAGGGTCCAAAACCCTAACATTAATTAGGGGTTGAGGCATGAAAAACCCTAATCCTACCCGTAAACAACTACCAGGATATGTTACATGTGGAACTCATCATGTGTGGACTTTCAAGAACATTCCATATGGTCCACAACCCTAACATTAATTAGGGGTTGAGGCATGAAAAACCCTAATCCTGCCCCTAGAGATCTATTGAGCTATATTAAAAATGGGTTTGCTAGGAAAAGAAGGGGGTTTCATTCGTATGCATTGTTATTGTTCCATAGTTGAGCAGAGCATTTGGGAGTGGGATATTGAAGCATAATAGAGGAAGTAGAAGGTCCATACTGACCATATTGGCCATAATGTCCATGGCAGCTCCATAGTGAGTGCCCCTTTCTTTGTATTTGCATTTCATATTTGAAAAGAAAAGAGCAAAGCATAGGCCTCCCCTTCTAGCTAGGTTTTTCCCATATTGGGTTTTCCCAGGGTGCATCTTGTGTTCATTGTGTAAATGGTGTGTTATTTTCTTATCTCTTTCATTTTAGTTTTAGTTTATTTAGTATTTCATGTATTAAGCTAGTAACATTAAATTTGGGATCTAAGTAAAATGCAATATAATGAGAGATTTCAAAATATTGTAAGATCTATTGTAATGAACCGTTCTGATGGAATATCCATGGTAATTTGCAGATTATATTGGTGCGAGAGCAGTTATTTTTGGGGGTTTTGTGGGAAGTTATAGGATCCAGGAATTGTTGTAAAGTTTGACAACCCTAGCCATGTCAGATGAGTACAATAACAATCCATGGGATGAGTGAGAAGAGAGATTTTCAAAGATGGAAGTACAAGTCACTGACAACTCTCACAACATGGACATCCTCATGGTAGTTCTAGAGAACAAGTTTGGATCTTCCGTGGAGTTTGGTGGCTCTAACTCAAAAGCTGGATTGGATGAGAAATATGGATATGATGAAGACCCAGAAAAGGAGTTGAAAAATGGCTAGAGAAGGAGAGTTCCAATGCCATCACTTCTTCCCAATCTATGTTTAAAGTGGAAGTGAAAGTGGACATCAAGCCCTACGAAGGTGAGATTGATGATGTTAAGTTGAATCAATGGTTGCATTAGTTAGAAGATTATTTCAATGTTCATAACATAGCAGAAGAGAAAAATATTTATTTTCCGAACTAAAGTTAGAGAGCCATGCCAAAAATTGGTGGGAAAGTCACATGGAGATGCTTGGCTTGGAGGGTGATCCCCCAATAACCAAGTGGGAGGTGTTTAAAACCCTCATTAAGTCTCAATTCTAACCTATTGGATATGAAGAGGATTAATGGATATAATGACATTGCTTCTAGCAAAAGTAAGGGCAAAGTCTACAAGAGTACACCATCGTGTTGATTTCTTGTAGCTTTAGGAGGTATTTCCGCTAGGGGCCATGGTGTCTAGCATGTGGGAATGTTCATTGGCACTAGATTAACCTTTTTTTTTAGTGAAAACACCCTTGGAATGAGGCTAGGGCCTCATGGGCAAGTTGATGGGATTTGTGGGCTTATGTTGGGGTTTCACACCCACAAAGAGGAATACAATATTCTAATTGATTTTTGAGTTTAGAAGGGGTTCCTAAACTCACTCATTAAACTCCTATATAAGGAGAGGAGAGATTGTGACAAATCTCATGGTGACATAATGGAGTTAGCATAAGTGAGTAAAATCTTGTGCTAGGAGGCATGGTGATTCTATATCTATAGGAATTGGTGGTTTTGTAGTCGCAAGTGGCAGTTCAGTTGTTGCAGGAAGTGGCGATTTTGTAGCTGCATGTGGTAGTTCATTTGTGCAAAAAGTGGTGATTTTGTAGCTGCATGTGGCAGTTCAGTTGCTACAAGAAGCAGTGCTTCTGCAACCACATGTGGCAGTTCAGTTGTTGAAGGAAGTAGCGATTCTGTAGCCATAGGTGGCAATTCGGTTGATGTAGAATGTGGCGATTCTACAGTCGTAGGTGGCAATTCGATTGCTACAGGAAGTGGTGATTCTGCAGCCACAGGTGACAGTTCAGTTGTTGCAAGAAGTGGCGATTCTGCAATCGCAAGTGGCAGTTCGATTGCTACAGGAAGTAGCGATTTTGCAGCCGCAGGTGGCAGTTTGGTTGCTACAGAAAGTGGTGATTCTACAGTTGTAGGTGGAAGTTTGGTAGATGCAGGTATTGGCAGATGCAACAGATTTTGCTGAGGTTTGGCTTGTTGATTTTGTTTTTCATAGGACAAGGTTGTCCTTAGTTTTTGGTAAATTTGTATCAGCAAGGAGGGTTGGTTTTTCCCTCAAAATTTTTGAATTTGAAAAAAGTTATAGAACAAAATACTTGTGTCTCATGTGTATTGATGATTCATCTCTAATCTTGATTGTTTCCATTGTTATAATTTTCAATCAATAATTTCAATGTAAAATTGTTCAGTGATAACAACTAGGGTTTACTGTTGAATCACTAGGAAGTAATTTTCAAATATGAAATTAGTCACATAAGGTTGCATGTAAAAAATTGACATGGTTTCAAAGTAGAGGCCTTGTAGAGAAGGGGACCATCCTTGAGACACATAGTTGCTACAATTGGTTGTACATTTTTGTTTTGTTCTAGGCAGGTTACCATGGAGACTTGGTTGGTGGATAGTGGAGCTTCTCGTCATATGATAGGTCCATATAAATCACTCACCGGTTTTACAAAAGAGACCTCATGATTGCAGGTGGAGCTTGGTGATAATACCAAGTATGTAGTCAAGGGAGTTGGAACAACTTCGTTTCAGCTAAAGTCCAAAAAGCCTCTTAATATGAGTGAAGTATTGTATGTACCTGGACTGAAGAAGAATCTACTTTCTATCTCTTCCATGGAGGAAAAATAGTATGCAAAGTCATTCATGGATGGACAGGCTCTCACTTGGCCAAATGGATTGATTCTAGACTCAACAAAGGTCATTGGTACTCGTGATGGCAGTCTCTATAAGTTGATTATTCAACTAGCATAGGCCCTGGTACATGGAAATGATAGTCTATGAGAGCTTTGGCATAGGATATTGGGACACTTACGTCACCACTGACCAGGTTTTCTAGTATTAAGGAATTTGGTTATGTGTCTCCCAGAGTTTGGAACAGAGTATCAGGGAGTATGTAGAGGTTGTGCACTTGGTGAGAATGCCAAGGTTTCTTTTCCAAGAAGTGATAGTAGGTCCAAAAAGATCTTGGACCTGGTACATTTAGATGTGTGTGGAAAGATGTCAGCTCCATTTGCGAGTGGTTGCCGGTATTACATGACCTTTATTGATGATTATTCCAGAAGGACGTGGATCTTCTTCATGAATACCAAGGATGAAGTCTTCATTCGATTCAGAGAGTTCAGAGCTCTAGTGGAGAATCTAGGGAAGAAGATCAAGGTTTTGAGGTCAGACAACAAGGGTGATTATACCTCCAACTAGCTCAATAACTTTTGTAAGGAAGCATGGATTAAGAGGGAGATGACAGTTCCTTTCAACCCACAATATAATGGGGTTACAGAGAGGAAGAACCTAACCATAGTTGAGTATTCCAGGGAAATTTTACATGACTAGGATCTACCCATCGTGCTTTGGGTAGAAGCATGCAACATTGCAGTTTCTATTCAAAATGGGAGTCCTCATAGGATCTTGGAGGAGAAGACTCCTGAGGAGGCATTCACAAGAGTGAAACCTGAGATAGGGAATTTAAGGATCTTCGGTTTTCCAATCTACATCAATGTTCCTAAGGAGAAGAGAATGAACTTGGAACCTATTGATTATTTGGGTTGGTTGTCATTGATGTCAACCCTTGAATAAAGTTCGATAGTGAATTCTGGTAGCACAAAGGTTTGGGTAATGGACCTAAGTTTGTTTGATGTATAATAGTATGAGTTTTAATATATTTGAAGGTAAGACTATTGTAGATGGATAGTACATGTCATTCCATTTCTGGTGGTATGTGGAATGTCACATAACTCCTCACAGTTAGAGAGTTATGGACATGTAAAGTTGGAGAACCCTTATGAGTCATCTAGAAGCCTCAAAAGGTCAAAGTAGTCAAAGTGGTTGCAAAGAAGAAATTATTTAAATAATAAAGTGAAGTGATGAGTGTACTATAAGTCAAAGTGGATACAAAATAAATTATTTAAATAATAAAGTTAATGG
>SNQJ01S0125248.1:0-24795 GCA_010110895.2 Picea sitchensis | reverse complement strand
GTATGGTACTTGTTATATATACACACTCTTGTTTAGGTGTCTTACATCACATCAACTATTGAGCAACGTTTGTTGAATATTTTGGAGCAATCGAGCAACGTTTGTTGAATATTGTGGAGCAACTACGGAATGTTCATTAAATACTTTGAAGCAAGCTACAAGGGAGAAACATCAAGGACATTCAACAAGGAGAGACTACACATTTCAAAGGTTATTATTATTATTATTTTTTTATATGTTATAGGAAAAAAATAAGCTTTTTATCTTGAAAAACATTGAAAACCTTAAATTTCGTGTGTTTTTTTATATTTTTTTTGGAAACAGATCATGAATTTTCAATTTTTTATATATATATTGAGATACATTTTAACAAAATTTATGACATTTTAAGTCTAAAAATCAACGAAAGCCTCCTAAATTTACTATACTTCAAACCTAATGTTTTTTAAAAACCTTTAAAAAATTACCATTTCACTGCCTTTAAAAGTTTTTTTTATTTTAATTTTAAGTGTTTTTTTCTTTTCGGTCACTAGGATGATGCGGTGCATCTCCTTTGACACCTTGGGACCAAGTCCACGATCGGACTTGGCCATGATAGCGTCAGGGGCTCAGTTGATCAACAAACCAAAACCTACAAAATCCCTAAAAAAACCATTTTTATTTTATTTTATAAAATAGATTTAATTAAGTTTTATTGTTTTTTTTAAATTAAAATTAATTTATTTTTTTTCTTTGGGCCAACCGGGGGAGGGAGATGTCGGGCATCACCCCCGATGTCCATGTGGCCAAGTCTCAGGGTCTCCCGCGTGGCCAAGTCCTGGCCGGGACATGGCCACTTGGGCGATGCTCGATATCGCCCCCCTCGGCCGACCGACATACTGTCCAACATTTAATTTTAATTTAAATATTGTTTGTTTTGTTTTAATATAAAGTTATAATTTTAAGTTATAATTTTAAGTTATAATATAAAGTTTTTATATAATTGTTTTAATAAATTGTATTATTGCATGTGCTTTTCTATTGTTCCTTCAATCTTTGTAGATGAATTTGTTTGATTTAATCTTGTAGAGTAGGAGTTCTGTGTTTCTCTTTTTTTTCTATTGCATTGCAGGTATCAATTTTCCCCAAGGAGTTTGGATATCAAACTCAGATTGGAAGCAATAAAGAAAAACTTCGAAACTAGCTACATCACACCTTTTCTCCCTCTCTCTTTTTGATTAGTTAAAATAAATTGAAAGGGATGTTAGTTTCCACTTGTGTTTTTCTATCTTGGTATTAGGGGTTTTTAATCCAAGGGAAGGTTCACATGTCTGCAGGGGAATATATCCAGCCTTTGATTATCATTCTGGAGTTAATCCACTAGATTCTCAAGTTGGGGGTAGAGTACATGTTAGCACTAAGAGTCACATGTATACCTTTGTAAGTGTAAGCCTAGTACCCATCATAATTTTTAGAGTTTGATGAGTGATTATATTAAAAAATGGATCAAACTGATAAGGTTAAAAGCCTGATCTATTGCATGAAATTCCAAAGACTATATTCTAGCAAAACGGGCTATCATAATCTCCAACCAACACATATTTTGAAATATGAATAGAATAAAATGAAGAAAAACATCAAGATGAATGGTCAACTTCAAATCAGGCTTGATTGAATTCATATGGTTCAAATTGCATTGAATAGGATCCTTCTAATCAAGAAATAACAATTTGATCCAAGAAGAAATGATTCACATACTACACAGTAAATCATCCACTGCATAAATATTCTAACAAAGTTGTTGATAAATCCTTTATCAATTAGTATTCCATTAGAGAAACAAGAAAAAGAAAATGGACAAATAAAGGAGCACAAGATAATCTTTTACTACACAAGAATCCTCCATCCAGATATACAGAGTTTGAGAGTTTACAAAATAGTAACAGACTTTTTCCTATCACTCCAACCCTGTCCTTATCAAAATCCCCTTCTATATATAGTTAATCATATCTAGTTACCCTAAGGAGGTCAAAACCAAGGGTCTACATAGGGTCCTCCTCCAATTAGGAGTCTTGTTACAAAATATTCCAACAAAGACCTAACAAAATCCTATTTTTTTGGATCTTGTCTATTGAGATAAATACCTTTTGAAATAGGTCATGCTGCTTTATCTGGAGATGAAAAACATGTCCCTCATGTCCAATTAACTCCTAGGAGATCATTTGAACTTCACTGACAGGTGACAACCTTCCCATAGCTTGAATTTGTCAGAATGTTAGAGTTTGTAGCGCCTTTGACAACATGCGTTGTGAACTTTCCTCTAGGTGATGTTTTTATCATTTCTCCAAAAATACGAAATGGGTCAGGCTGATTTTTCTTCAAAAAGTAAAAAACATCATATTTTTCCTCCACACCAAATTTTAGAGGAACCCATATTGGAACTCAAACGTTATGATAAAAACAATCCTATGTTGTGTGCTAATGCTTACAAGCTCCCATAAATTACTAGTCTGCAATGCCAATGAGTCCAGGTGCTATGAACTTTCTTGTAGTATCCTGTTTCACTTTTTCAAATCTTCAACACCTCAAAACTTATGCCAGTATTCCAGACATGCTACAAAAACTTCATTATCTTGATATATGACTAGAGGAAGACACCAAAATTGCTAGTCATGGTTTAAAACTCATAGCCATCAGCAAAATGTTGTAAAATGCATGAAAACATAAACTCTGACCAAAATTGATGTTGATTATGGAGGCTCAATGTCTTCATATTTTGGTTCTGGATCTTCTTTTGATAGCCACATTGGCCAACATGTATAATCATTGCTTGGCTACTTTCTATAATTTGTTATGATAGTTGGTGTGTGAAAACAGAGTGAACAGGAGTTTTATGGTTTAATGACATAACTGTTTTCCTAGAGTCCACCTTGTCCAAATATTTATACACATCAATGGTATGATATAGAGAACCTTTCCAAAAGGAGGAATAAAGGAAAAACCATTGATATTTGTAATGAAAGGAAGAAAATTGAAGCTTCTTGCTAATTGTCAGTGTTTCATGGAAACCTACACATGAGACCTAGGTAAAGAATACACAAACAAAGCTTATCAAGAAAACGAAGAGAGATACAATATGAAGAATTAGAATGAATGTATATTATTATCTATTAAATGAGTGAGTGATATTCACTCATATAGGCAATGACATCCTATAATAGGAATTCATGAATAATAATGATGGTATAAGATTAGAAAGTCTATAATAGAACTAGTCAGTTAACTCCCACTGAACTAGTGTGCCGAAAATAGGAATTTCTCCAACACCCCCCTCAACATTACTATGGAGTAAAAAATGAGTCCCGTCTACTAGGCCATATTAGGTAATCACTTACAATGAAACTAATGAACACTGAATAAAAATAAGGAAAAAGGGAAAACCACATGGAAACAAAACCCCCCCTCAAAAGAAAATGCATCAAAAGAAGAAAAGGCAGCTACTAGGAAACTATATTCTTCACTGCAAGACGATCCCTCAAAGTTTGAAACTTTTTCTCAGTGAAGTTCTTGGTGAATATGTCAGCAGTCTGTTCAAAGGAAGGAATGAACTGCAAATCAATGAGCATGCCATGTACTATATCTCTGATGAGATGCATGTGGATGTTAATGTGTTTGGGTCATTGTCATTGTACTGGATTTCTGCAAAATCTCAGTGTACTCTAATTGTCACACCATATGATAGTCAGACAGGGAAACTGGATACCAATCTCAATAAGGTATTGTTGAAGCCAAAATTTTTGAATGACACAGTTGAGTACTCCTATGTACTCGACCTCTACAAAAGATAAAGAAATGGTTGATTGCTTCTTACTTGACCAACAAATTGGGCCTAAACCCAAACTGAGAGTGTACCTGGACGTGGAATTGTGATCTATGTTATCACCAACCCAATCTGAATTTATGAAGCCTATGATATCTAGTGCACAACCAACTGTATAGTGAATCCCATAACTCATGGTTCTCTGAACATATCTGAGGATGCACTTGGAAGACTTCCAGTGCAGATTGTGGGGTTCCTACATGTATCTGGAAACTACTCCTACCGCATATGAGATATCTGTATGGGTGTGGGTGAGATACAAAATACTCCCTACCAACTGTCGATACAAAGTGTTATCCACTAATGGTGTATCCCTGCCATCCTCAAGTCTAATCCTAGATAAGAATGGTGTAGGTGATGACTTATAGTCTATCATGTGGAATCTAGCCAGAAGATCCTAAACATACTTAGCCTAATAAATGTATATGATGGAAGCATCCTGACTAATCTCAATACCAAAAAAGAAGTGTAGTGGACCCATGTCCGTCATAGAGAACCTGTCATTCAAAATATCTTTGACCAAAGAAATGGCTGAAGAATATATACCAGTGATTAAAAGATCATCAACATAGAGTACTAAAATCATCACAGAGTTAGTATTCCTCAACATGTAAACATTGGAATCAGATTTACATCTAACAAAATCATGTGAAAGAAAGTAAGAATCTATCTTTGTGTACCATGCTATAGGTTCCTGCTTGAGGCCATAGAGAGACTTCTTCAGTCTTCATACTAAATATGAGTTCTGACTGAACCCCCATGGATTCTCCATGTAGATATCCTCTGAAAGGACACCATGAAGAAAAGAATTCTTCACATCCATCTGGTGAGGTTCCCATACTTTGGATGTTGCAATGGCTAGAACCAAATGAATGGATTCAATCTTTTCTATAGGAGCAAAGGTATCATCATAATCTATCCCATGAATCTGTTGAAATACTTTTGCAACTAATCTAGCCTTATACCTTCTCACCTAACCATTTGGTGCTCTCTTGGTCCTATAGATCCATTTGCATCTGAAACTTTTCCTCCCTAGTGGAAGTGGAACCAGAACTTAAGTCTCATTCTCTAGGAGAGAGTCATGCTCCTCTTGCATGGCCATCACTGGTTCAAAAGATGAAACTACATGAGAAGGATCCACATGCTGATATTGTGTCCTCCTCGAATCCAATGGATCCCCTACAAGGGTGCATGTTTCCTTAAGTGTGGATTATTCCCACTTGGGCATTTGCTAAAGCTCCAGTGCTCACTCCTCATTTGGTTATACTACCTGCTCATATGCATGTACAAAATACTATGAATATGTTTATGAATATGTAGCATCTAAGTGTGTTCAATCATCATATTTGATGTCTGGAACTGATGGAAGCATAAGAGTCTTTGCATGTTGCACTTGAGGTGCATGTAAAGTACTCTCCTCAAACAAACAAATGTGTTCAATGATGAGTCGGTTTGTAGAGGGATCAATCAATCTGTACCCCTTCACATCATTTGGATATCCCACAAAGATGCAAGGTGTGCTCTATGGATCTAAGGCTTTCCTGTTTTTAGAAGGAATATGGGACCATGCTCTAGATCCAAATATGCGGAAGTGGGTGACATATGATTTGTCAAATGTCCAAGACTCAAAAGGTGTCCTATCCTAAAAAGATCTATGAGGTTCTCTATTCTTTATGTAAGCAGGAAATTTAAGTGTCTCGGCCCAAATCTTGGAAGGAAGTGATCTTGCATGTAACATGCAACTGGTCATCTCCTTGAAAGACCTATTATTCCTTTCAGCAAATCCATTTTGTTGTGGATTGTATGGAACTGTGTGCTGGAACTAGATATCAGCTTCACAAGAAATATTATGAACATATTTGTTGATATACTCTCCCCCCATTATCTGTACGAAGTATCTTTATTTTATTCCAAGTTTGTGTCTCTACTAGAGCTTTGAAGTCTTTGAGATGCTAAAAAACTTCAGACTTTTTTCTGAGAAAATTAACCCAAGTATAACGTGAGTAATCATCAATAAATGTAAGAACATACCTTTCTTTGTTGATGGACTATTATAACCCTAAATTTCACCAGACATGCATACCTAGCATCAGGCCATCTTTCTTACCTTTTTTTCCAAGCCATCATGGAACAACTCTTATGAAAAACCATTTCTTTGAAGATGTATGCACCCTGCACCACTACTGTCCATGTACATACACTATCTACACCATTATAGCCTGTGTACACTCACAAAAAAGTGCGAAAAATAAAAATTGCAAAGGGATATGGGTTTTTGGGCCATTACCTAACTATTTGACCACCCATAGCCAGTCACCCCAACTGTTACTATATTTTTGGCCTATAAAAGAAAGTGTTGGGGTCCCATTCCAAGGAGAAGCATGAGAGCATAGAAACTCTACCCATTTCATTATTCCCCCTTTGCCCCAATATTTTTCAACCACATTGTGAGTTTGAGCCAGAATTCCTTCTTCCTCAATTGCAAACCCTTGCCAGTCTCATGTTGTAAACGACTTTTGTGAGATTAATATAAAGAAATAATTTTTCTGTCCCGCCAAATGATGTCTTCAATCTTCATGATTTAATTGCATTTTGGTCATGATATATAACCCACTAATCCACATGTAGAATGCATGCTTGTAGTTTCGTATTTGTATTTTGGTGAATGAAGGTCAGCCTTGGGAGGAGACTTACATTTGGGAAACAACCGAGTGTAAAGGGATCGACACCGGACATGGAGTTTAAGGTAGGACTACCAGATCCCTATACTTTGGCTTTTATGTATGATTGTGGGGTATTGTCAGGATAGTTGTTAAAAGTAGGATACTTTATACGGTTAGCTTTCCTGCACTTCAGAACCCTGGTGTAGTCTGTAGGGGGGTTTTCCCTCTATAGCATGGATGGATGTGGAAATGGACCCATGAGATCACTGTGAACAAGCTCCAAGGAAGATGATGTTCTCCTTGCCTTCCCCTTTTCAAACTTCTCTTCAGGATGATTTCCAAGAATGCATCCTTCAAAAACCCCTTCATAAAAGTGAATGTCTGGCAAGCCTTTGACCATTCCTTGCTTGGAAAGTTGTTGCATCTACCTAAATTTTAAATGACCAAATATCTCATTCCATACTCTAGTACTATCAATAGCATGTGTAAGTAGAAACTATGATTCATAGTTAGAAAACTTAGTGAACTTATAAAAATATGATTTGTGATATACCTCACCAACTGCAATTATGGAATTGTCATGAATGTCAAGTACAGTAACTGAATCTGATGTAAATTAAAACCTTTTACATGTTTGAGTGATCTGATAAACTGAGAGAAGATTTACAGAAACATTTGGAACATGTAAAATTGATGCATGGCCATCTCTCCACTTAAGCACGCACCAATCAATTAGCATGCATGGTGCACATTCAAGGAAGGGAGAGGCATCGCCCTCTCATTTTCCCTCGAGAATCAAAAGCGAGATCTAGGCATTTAAAGATGATAAGCTGAAAGAGCCAAGTTGTGCCTTTGAACAAGCTAGAGGTAAGGTTGCCATTAATTGGTTGACGGTAGGAGGGATTTGCATCCAATTTGTAGTAGATTTCCATCATTGTAATTTTCCCATTAGGCAGGTGTTTTGAATGGTGATTTGACACCACTAGTTTAGCTTGTGAGGGAAGCTCATTGAACCCCTCTTGTATAAATCTTTGTATTGTTGCAAAGTAGAGGTTGGATTGTAGGGGTTAGCAAAGATAGAGTTAGCCAGGAGAGAAACACAAAGAGTTGAGACTCAGTTGTAGCTCAAAATCCACTATTGTAATTTGACATTCTATCATTAATAGAAAATGACAGTTTTTCCTGTTTTCAATTTTTTTGTAATGGATGTTGTGTTATGAATGTCGTTTACATGCATTTTAATTGTAGATGAATGTTAGAAATCGTCTACAAGGACAGAGATACAGGTTCTATCCATGAGTGTGTCGGATTAGGTTTGGTTCTCTAGGCTAAGTGCAAGGAGTGTGCGACAGAGAGAGGAAACTCTATAAGCCGACATAAGGAGTGTGTGTTTGAACTTAGTGGAGTCAGAAGAGAGACTGCCAGGAGGGCATACCAGACTAATTCACAAACCCAGGATGAAATTTCAAGGTGGTTAAGTACCTTGGAAAGAAATACTATGTGGGAGGAAGCACAACTCAGAGTTACTAAACACTCTGAAACACTCTGCCAGGAGGGCATAGCGAAAGTACGCAAGCATACAAGAGAAACATTGTTAGAAGTGTTGGAATCCTTAAGAGAATCCTAGAATTACTAGACATTCTGAGGAAGGAAGGCTTTGAAAGAGTGCATCAACAAAGGAAAGGAGATGCCTTAAACCCTTCAGTAAGCTAAGGGAAAAGTCATCGAAGAATGGAGTGGAGCGCAAGGAGTGTACCAAAGATACTGTAAGTCCATCTTACAAGCTCGGGAGGAAGAGCAAGAGACTTCCAGGAGGGAATGAGGAAGTTCATAGAGGAACAATGAACTTTGAAGGTTTTCAAGACGAGTAAAGTCACAGACGATTCAACGCAGAACTATACAAGGAGTGCAGAAGGTGTTCAAAAATAGCCTAAGTCTCGAAAGAAATAATTTGCGCTAAGTTTGCAAAAGGGGTCGAGGACTCACCGAAGTCCTGAAGACAATGAAATCGTCCATCGTCGGGGGAGACAGGTGGAAAAATATTGAGAAGTTCGGGAGAAGGAACTTTGGGAGGTTTTCTAGGTGAAAACATATATCTTCGCGAAGTCATGAGGCATGAAGGGATTATGGACCACCAAATACAGAAGTCACGTGGTAGAGATCCACATAGTTCGGAGCAAGAACCCTTTGAGAAAATTCAAGAGGAGAATACCCAAAGAGATGAGAGCCAAAGTATTCTTGGTCATCCATTGAGATAGGACACGTGGAGTTGGGATTGACACTTCGTTGATTTGAAAGTCAGGAAGGACAGAGTGGAGAGAAGAGAGGACTCGTGAAGTCTGAAATTGCGAATTGATCATAGTCATTGGTTGTGAGAGGAACGAGGATTTTATATCGAGTCCTGGAGAATTCGTCGATTCAGGAATCAGAAAAAGGGGAGTAATTAGCTCATGAAGGCTCTGAAGTACGGAGGCATGAAGGAAACTGACCCATGGTTGAAATATGTGGTCATATCAAGGAGGAATTCTAGCACAGAGAGCTAACATCCTTTTACATTGAGAAGGAGAGGGTATGTGGGGAATGTGTCAAGTTAAATTGGTTCCATCAGGAGCCCAATGAACCATTCAATTTGATGACTTGAATGATCCTAGAACGGGAGGTCGACCAACCCTAAAATTCTGGAGGGAAGGGGGCAAGGTCTGTCACCAAGTGGTATCAAAGCCTGATTTTATTCTCAGGTGGAAATAAGGAGATAAAGAAGATACTCTGATACCAAGTGGTATCAGAGCTAATGCAGAATTGATTTTTGTAAGCAAGGGAGGCAGAGCGTTGTACTCTGTTGAAGGAGTTGCAAGGTGTGCAATAGATGCTAAATAGCTAGGTGGGTTGCAGGTGAAGAAATATGGTCATTGGAAGTCATGAGCACGGTCAAGGGAGAGTCTACACGTAGAAAATAAAAGAGGATATAGACAAGGAGCTTAGTGAAATCTGATCCCAGATGGAGAAGCTAGCATTCAAGATGTAGCAGGAAGCAAAGGTGCACTGGAGGTATGAATGACCTTTGAAGAGGACAACTAAATGGCATGTTCAGAAGATGTTGGCCAAGGGGAAGCAATAGGTGTTAAAAATGTGGCTAACATATGATGAAAATATCATTGACAAAGGAAAGATATATGGCAAGGGTTATGTAGGTTGCCAGGTGGGAAATGGGAAGGGATCAATGGATCTTGTAAGCTGCCAGGTGGGCAGAGGAGACATCCCAATTTGTTAGGTGGGACAGGGGGGAGAAATGAGATCAACTAAGAGTTCAGGTTAGAGGGTGATAACATATGAAGAAGAGGCACAAGAAATACCTCACTCATATGGAGATTCACATGGAACTTTGAACCGTGTGAATGAAGATGATGAGAAGTTAAAAACTTCCACCATCGAAGAGAAGGATTAGAGGATTTTTCTGATGATTGGAGGAGTTGAGATATTCCTACCAAGTGGTCAAGGAAAGGCTAGCAGATATGTTGTGGATGCAACATAAGGATAGAAAGCAAAGGTTTTCATGAAGGAGGAATAGATACTGAATTCTGTCCCAACAGAAGGAAGAGAGAATTTAGTAGAATTGCTCAAGATTTTCAGTCAGAAAGTTGAACAGGAGATGAATGCAACAGTGGAGTTTAAAACAGAAGAGGAAGCATATAGCATAGAATTTACTGATCTATGAGTAATTTAGAGCCCTAGAAAGAAGGTTGATAGTGAAAAGAATGCACATCCAATAGACTAAGTTGGAAGCAGATGGAGGATCATACAAGCACAGGTTGCAGCTGGAGGGAACTGGAATGGAACCAGCCGAAGAATTGACAGGAGTCAATATATCAGAAGAGGAAGATGAGAATAAGTCTAGTGATGAGGAGACTATAGGAGTGGATTCTATAGCAGAGTGGAAAGATAAGACCACAAGAGCTAAGGAGGATAATATGGGGATCAGTGTGATTTACCCATGGACAAGGAGTAAATGCAACAAGATAGTATGAAAAAGGAGAGCTAGTCTATGGAGTAGCTAGATGAGGTGGTTGAGTAGATAGGGAAGATGATGTTAGGGTCAGCATAGGAAGCAGTCAGCAAGGAGAAGCTGGACAGAAGGAATCTTGCATGAGCATCAGGGAAGATGCAGGAGCAACATCAGTGAAGTAGAGGAGCCGAAAGATAGCTCCAGGAGAAAGTTTGGGATACAGGAGGATTTAAGCCATGCTGGAAAGATCATGAGCAGGATATCATGATTTTCATAGCTGTGGAGTATGATGCAAGAGCATCACTCCACCTCAAAACACACCAGTCAATTAGCACACATGGTGTGCATTCAAGGAAGGTAGAGGCACCGCCTCTCATTTTTCATCGAGAATCAAAAGCGTGATCCATGAATTTAATGATGACAAGATGGAAGAGCCAAGTTTTTCCTTCACAAAAGCTGGAGATAAGGTCTCCATTAAGTGGTTGACGGTAGGAGGGATCTTCATCTGATTTGGAGAATATTTCCATCATTGTAATTTTCCCATTAGATAGGCGTTTTTATTGGTGATTTGACACCACTAGTTTAGCTTCTAAGGGTAGCTCGTTGAGCCCCTCTTGTATAAATCTTTGTATTGTTTCAAAGTAGAGGTTGGATTTTAGGGGATAGCAAAGATAGAGTTATCTAGGAGAGAAAAACAGAGAGTCAAGACTCAGTTGTAGCTCAGACTCCACTATTGTAATTTGACATTCTACCATTAATAGAAAATGACAGTTTTTCCTGTTTTCAATTTTTGTGTAGTGGATGTTGTGTTATGAATGTCGTTTACATGCATTTTAATTGTATATGAATGTTATAAATAGTCTACAAGGATAGAGATGAAATTTCTATCCGTGAGTGTGTTGGATTATGTCTTGTTCTCTAGGATAAGTGCAAGGAGTGCATGATAGAGAGAGGAAACGTTGTAAGCCAACACAAGGAGTGCGTGTATGAACTCGGTGGAGTCAAAAGAGAGACTGCCAAGAGGGCATACTTGATTAATTCACAGACCTCGGAAGAAATTTCAAGGTAATTAAGTACCTTGGAAGTAAAGACTATGTAGGAGGAATCACAACTTAGAGTTAATGAACACTCTAAAACACTCTACCAGGAGGGTATAGAGAAAGTACGAGAGCATACAAGAGAAAAAATGTTAGAAGTGTTGGAATCCTTAAGAGAATCCTAGAATTATTGAACATTCTGAGGAAGGAAGGCTTTGCAAGAGTGCATCGACAAAGGAAAGGAGATGCCTTCAACCCTTCCATAAGATAAGGGAGAAGTTGTCAAAGAATAGAGCGGAGCACAAGGAGTGTGCCAAAGATAATTTAAGTCCATATTACAAGTGTAGGAGGAATATCAAGAGACTTCAAGGAGGGCACGAGGAAGTTCATAGAGGAACAATTAACTTTGAAGGTTTTTAAGCTGAGTAAAGTCACAAAAGAGTTTGCGTACAACTTTGCAAGGAGTGTAGAAGGTGTTCGAGAATAACCTAAGTCTCAAAAAAAATAATTTGCACTAAGTGTGAAAAATGGGTTGAGGAGTCACCGAATTCTCGAAGACAGTGAAATCATCCATCGTCGGGGGAGACAGGTGGAAGAAAATCAATAATTTCGGGAGTAGGAACTTCGGGAGGTTTTCTAGGTGAAAATAGAGATCTTCATGAAGTCGTGAGGCATGAAGGGATTCTAGACTATCGAATACTAAAGGCACATGGAAGAGATCCGTGCAGTTTGGAGGAAGAACCCTTCGATAAAATTCAAGAGGAGGACACGTGGAGTTGGGATCGACACTTCATTGATTCGCAAGTCGAGAAGAACGGAGTTGGGAAAAGAGAGGACTCGTGAAGTCCGAACTCGCGAATTGATCACAATCGTTGGTCACGAGAGGAATGAGGACCATAGATCGGGTCCTGGAGAATTCGTTGATTCGAGAATTGGGGAAAGGGGAGTAAGTAGCTCATGAAGGCTCTGAAGTACGAAGGCACGAAGGAAGCTGACCCATGATCGAAGTCCATGGTCATATCAACGAGGAAGTCTAGCACAAAGAGATGACATCTTTTGATTTTAAGAAGTGGAGGGTCTGCGGGTGTCACAAAACTTGCGCTGAGGAGGTAAAGGGCATGTGTCAAGTTAAATTTGTTCCATCAGGAACCCTAAGAACCATTTGGTTTGATGACTTGAATGATCCTAGACTAGGAGGTCAACCAACCTTGAAATTTTGGAGGGAAGGGGGCATGGTCTGTCACCAAAAACATTCTCAAAAATTCCATTAGGGAGTTCCACTCTTCCCTCTCCTACAACTGCTATTGGAGTATCATCCTCCATGAGAATAGGAGGTCCATAACATGAACTCAAAGAAGTAAAAACTTCCTCTTTAGCTGCCATATGATGTGATGTGCTAGAATCTATAATCCATGAATCAAATGAGGAATTAATTGTAACCATAGCATGATGATTACCTTTCTTAGGTGCATGGTATTCTTCCTTCTTCTTCTTGGCTCCTTCATGAATGAAGTCTCTAAAGTTATTCTTCTGAAGTACTTGTGTCATAAGATCGATTTGCTTCTTCATGCATGTGGATTCTTCATGATTCAGTTTATTGCAATATGTGCACTTATTTCCCTTCTTCTTCTTTCCTTTAGAATTTGAAGAATCTTTGGAACCTGAATACTCCTTGAAGGGTTTGGAATATCCCTCCTTCTTTCACTCTGTATGTAATAGCTCCTTTCGTTTCTTCTTTGATTTCTAATTGGATGACCCTTTTCCATCATGCATGGTGAGTGAATGTGTTTTGGTATCTTTCATGAGGCCCATATGTATGATTTTTGTCTCCTCTTGTGTAAGAGACTCAATGAATTGAGCCATCGTAGGCATTTTCCAATTTTCTCCCAAACGATATTTGCCAGTATAGAAATTGGAGACATATACAACGTATTCTGGTCTTATCTTGGACAAGATTGTTAAAATAAGTTGTTTCTCTTGTGTATACTTTTCAATACCACATTCACCCAAGCTCAAAATCAAAGATTTAAATTTAGTAAAGAAATATTGTATATTATCAAAACTTTTAGGGTCTAAGGTATTCAACTCTACCTCAAGCATATGACCTCACATCTCATCTTGATTTCCAAAGAGTCCTTCCAAGGTGGTCCATATCTCGTTTGGATTCATTCATGCGATAACATGAAACAATAAATCAGTGGAGATTAACTCAAGAGGTATTCATGTGGCCTCGTCCTTACAGTTCTCCCATCTGTTCTTCTCAAGCGCTGATGTAGGTTTTGTTTCTATCACCATCGTCAAATTATACAATCATTTTCTTTTGAGTTTGAATGCGTCCTTCGACTTCCATTCAAAATAGTTGTAGGGTGTAAGTATTATCACCAGACTTTATTGAAGAAGTTACATTGTCTCCATCCCTGCTATTGATTCTGAAAAGATCCTAAAAACCTAGATCGTGGATTCTGAGATATGACACACAGTTATATGGAAGCTATAGGTATGATAAAATAGCTTTATCGCCTAACATATGATGTGGTTTTTGGATATTTTTGGTGAGCATGAGCATCCCTATGTTATACGTCTCTGGTCAAACTTTCAGCCTGACGCTAGTGCAATAAAAAACATAAACCCCTCTTTCATCCTTTGAACAGTGTGGATACCATCAAGGAGTACCTAATAAACTTGTTTTTGATGCTGATGCATGTGAATTTTCACTTATATATCATCAATTCATCCAAATTTCAAGGATCCTCTTCAACTAGTTTGCAACGCCATTTCACAGTGCCAAATTCAAACTTAAATTACACACCTCAAGGAGACTGTTAGAAGATCTGTGACATAATCCCTGAAAATATGGTTAAAGGAAGACATTGAAAACAATGAAATCCCCTTTGGAACATCTCTTAATTGCAATGATGATAAATGAATGCTCGAGGATTTGATGAGTACACTGTGAACTCTCTTGGTGGGTTGGCAATAGGTACATATGACTTTCGACTAGACATCTAAATGGTTGGATGGTGACAAAGGAGAACTTGTGTACAACTTGGAGGCATGACATGTCATGGTGATGATTTTAAAATCAGGAGTGTGAATCATAAGGACCATTTAACCTTGTCATTATGACTAATCATATGACATAAAGACTCTAAACCAAGGATAAACATAATTTGTTATGCCAACAAAAAGGCACAAACCTAAGACCAATATAACCCTATGACTCCAAAAAACAAAACCAAAGTGTTTTTGACCCCCCTACAATTCTATGTGCTAACATATGGCTCCAAAGGGGATGGATACTTGTTTGTGAGGCTAAAAAGAACATGTAGTTCCAGTGCCTTATCCATTCATGAGGATTCATTATTGTTGATCTATTGCAAACCAAGAAATTAAAAGAAACAAAAATGATCGCATGATGAGCTTATTTCCCTAATTCTAACCTGATCTCTGATATGCTTGATCAGGTGACATAAAAAATCCAGTGTAGAAATGCAAGGACATTGTCTACTGATTGAATTCCTTGCATAATCCTACTTAATGGAAGTTCAAATTGAAAAATAAATCCAATCTAAAAACGCATCCACTTTGAATAACCAATTCCATTGATTGATTGTAGGTAACTCATAAAGGTCTCTTTCTCTGATGTTTCCAACAGAAATGCAAAAGGATCTTGAAGCATATGTGTGAATATCACTTGTTGATCAATAAAAAGGAAAGGATAGCATGTGTCTATAGTTCCTTCCTATTCACAAGTATATAGTAATGTACAAGCTTCTTTCTTCACTGTATCCTTTTCTTCAAATGTTGATTTTTCTTGTTCTCGGTTTTCTAATGCAAGATTATTCTCAAAACAAAAGGCAACAGTCTGATTATTTTCCTTATCATGCATTTCAAACTCAATAAAATTCTCCATATATAGAACCATAGGATCACTATGAACATGGAAAGGTTGTTGTTGACTTATAATGTTATCCTTGTGTTCCAAAAAACTTGTGTGATTTTGAATCTCAACTCTTTATGCTCTATAAGCAACTTCAATTTTTTCTTTCAAAATATTAAATGGAGAAAATCATAAGGGAAATGACTTACCTCCAACTAAGTCACAATTTTCCCTATGATATAGGTCATAACTAGCATAAATGGGCTGACTGTTTTCATAAGACTGTTGAAAATAATAATTTTTTGGATGAAAAGATATTTCCAATATTTTTTGGAAATTAGCCTCATCATAGTTATTGTACTCATCATATACAGGTTTTGTATCATTTTCTCCACTTGAATGAGAAAAAGAGGGACACTTGCAAGTCCAGTTGGGTCAGTTGAACATGACATAAGTTAGTGTATGAATCAAATGACTTAATCACATGAAATAAACAAACAACTAAGTTAATAACAACTAAAGAAACAAAACTACAATGCATAACGAAATTAGAACCAAAATTAATCAAACAATTGACAAATATTCATGCCACCAATGGAGACATTATATTAGTGAGAAAACACCAAAGAAAAAGGGGTACTTATGGGTCCCGTCTTCCTCCAAGGGAGGGATCTTGAGTCCCCTATGTGACAACTCTTCTTACAAATGGAAAAGTAGAAATGAAATGGTGAATAAATCCAAGATTATTTCCTCAAGAGGTGATAAGAATAGCTTAATGATATGATGCTAGTATGCTCCAAGAAGGAAAGAGGTTCCTTGTAGGAGAATAGAGGCAGAATAACAATACAATGAGATTCTTGAATTCATTGTGCACTCATGGCCTCTTTTTATAGAAAATATTTGAGGCATTATTCAACCAGACTTTAGTGTGAACAAGGGGCCCTTTAGGGAACCCTTAGGTCTTTGACCAACCCCCCAATCAGATTCAACTCGGATTTGAGGGTCAAATCACCTTGGGAGCTGAACCAGAAGTGGGTCAGGGGACAAAAAGAACCATAAATGCATCATTTACAGGAGTGAGTGGATTTTATCGTACACATTCGTGCATCGGGCACATGTGCACTCTTTTGGATTTTTTGTCCTACGCACCTGCGTGCGCTTCCTATAGTATTTATACACATGTCAATTTTATGACCAGTTGTATAGTTTGTGCCTTTTGGAAATTCTTTTTGGGGCTACAGGTGAACTAATAGGTGTTTGGATATGCTGTATTCATGTGACCATTTGCAAACGAAATTTCAGTGATAACAGATGCTCCCTGATGTGTGAGGTTAGGAGCATACGTATAGACGAAATAAACCAATGTTTATTCTACTGAAAGTACCATTGTAAGAAAGAGTGTTGAGAGGAATTGTAAGAGAGATCCATTGGAAGGAGAGGGGAAACTATGGGACCCAAAAATTTCTCTCAGTGTGGGAAAATAAAATATGTATACAAACAAGGCGGGCATGCCCCATACTCGTGTCATGTAACTCAAAAAATGTAAGAAAGTAACTGAAGTTGTATGCTGATTTAGATAAATGAAGCACCCTCCGGGGAGATTTGGCAATGGAAGATGACAATTAGGATGGTGAACATACTATGAAAAGAGGCAATGACACTTGTAAGAAGTGTTGATGACTCGTAGGCATTAATGGCCCTAGAAACTTTAGAGGTCTTTGGCTAGTATAAAACAACTACAATAGTCGCAAAGTAAGACCCACCGTAACATGATATTGTGTTGGCATCGAATGGTACGGGGGTCAACGACAATAGAGAGAAATGATGGTTCTCTATGTGTCGTCTAAGACTCCTAATTGTAAAGGTAATGAGAGTTAATATATTTTCACCCTTATGTAAACTGTGTTGATGTCGATAGAAAAGGAGACCCGACTCCAAGAAGCAAAGGGCTTCATAAAATCCACTGGATGAGATCAAGAACCGATGAAGTACATGGATGAAGTCAAGATGCGGTGAGACTCAAGACTATCCTTAGTTGGGGATATATGTAAAGTATGAGTGGAAGCAACCGTGAAACTGGATCTAGCATCAGGGGGATGACTAGACGAGGGTTAAATTGTGCCAGAGGCGTGACAAGGTGGAAAATATCATAGATCAGAGGTACATGGACTGTGGGATACTTGGGGTTTATGGACGATTTCAACAATAGTAGAAGGTAATGAATGCCCCAAACAAGGGAAACAGGGGTTTCTTTTCTGGAAAATAAGTTCGCTAAAGTCGACAACAAAAATCTATGTAAATGTTAGAAACAAAGGCTTTGTACAATTACCAAATGAATAAAGAATAATTTGGGATAAGTGTGCAAACATAGAAATGGGTGCCCCGGTGTAAGCTGTCTTGGCCTGTGAGGGAGAAAGTTGCATGGAGAACTGGTGGAGGGTGGGGGCCCCATAGGTGGGTTTCTGTATGAGGTAAATGAATGGAGGGAAATCTGCAGATGCTAAAAATGACTGTTGATGAAATGGAGGGTTAATGATACCATGGAGGTGTAGTCAAATGAGAACTATGAGGAGATATCCTGGGAGTCCATTAGGAAATATAGAAAAATTAGGATAAGGAGTATGTGGATGATTTTCGAACATGTGTAAGACTATCGGGACTCCCATCCCTAGGGGGTGAAAGCAACTTGAGTTTCAAAGTGCCAAAGGGTACTATGAATGGGACAAATAATGTGGGGGAGAGTGCTATCAGCTGATAGTACCTGAAATGCAGTGGAGGTGATAGTACTGTAGAGCCGTATGTGAGGATCCTACAGGAAAATGTCAGAGGGTGTGTTTGGGAGATGCAATTGGTATTTAGAGGGAATTACTACATGTCAGTGTCGATCATATACATGAAGGGGTTGTGTTGATTTGTGGTGACCGAGTACCTGCACACATGAAAACCAAATACCCGATGTGAACAATATCTGAAGATAAAGAACATATAACAATTATTTGATAATTTTGAACATGAGCATGCGTACCTGGGAGTGATGTGAGAAAATGGTTCCCCCAGGGCCGAGGATGGATGGTGACCTAGGGAATGTGACTGTGTAGGTGGTGGCATCCTGATCCCATGGATGAAGACGAATTGGAAAACGGATGCTCTGAGCTCCTGTAATAAAAAATAAAAGAGGTGAAAAGGGCTTAGATATGGACGGTGGAACCATAATGCCATCCTAGTTGCACCAACACAATGGACGATCAGGCGGTAGTTTGGTGGGAGGACATGGACCTCCCTTTTTCTCGAGGACCGATGAAGAAATATAATGAATTACATTCATGGGAGCATTGGTATGGAGTGGCAGAGGAAGCTCAGGAAGATATGTGTGGCATTCCATGGCTAATGTGTGGCGGATGTATGGGATAGATGGGAGATGATGATTGTAATGCCAATATTCTACGCATATGGAATAGGAAAAATTGGTTCATATATTTTGTTTGCATGTGGTTGATGACTCCGTGGTAGCGGGGGACGTACTTGGTGGAGTGGAAAGAAAAAGGGGTTCTTGAGGAAGCTGGATAAAACTGCGTAGCTCGAGAAGAGAAGGAAATTTGTGATTGGGGTGTCCTATTCTTTCACATAAGGCACAAGGGAGTTGAACTCATGGAAGTAGTGGAGCTTTGGGCTCATTCCACCTTCATCTACCAGTGGTAGTGGTGGTATTGTTGCTCGTTGGAGGAGGTAGTGGTGTGGCAGGATCCTGTAATGAGATCTGTATCGACAATCCCTATGTTTGAGGAGGGAGAGATGTTGGAGGCACCATAGATGGTGGATGGAGATACCATACAGGGATGGAGAGGACCATGTTGGGAATGGTGAGGGAAGAAACTACCTAGAATTCTTTGACTCCAGGTGGGGGGTAGAAAAAGGGAATTTGGGTGATGGTTTGGGGGATTGTTTCCCAAACCAAGATTTTCCCTTGGGGAAGGGTGAAATAAGGGGTAAGTGTTGTCGTAGGGTTTTCAGGTAATTCTTGAGGTAGTATTTCTTCTACTAGAGGGACATGGGGGAGTGGAGTAGCCTCTGTGGGAGGAATGGTAACTCCATTTTCAGTTCCATCAGAAGATATGACACACACTTGTGCTGAGGGATGTATGAGCGGTGGTGCTCCATGGTATGTCCCCAACAAGGATGGGTCCTTGAAAATTCTGGGACCCATCTCTATGAGTGGGTAGGCATCATAACTAGTGTGGAAAAGGGGTAGGATGTTATCAATGTTGGAGGAATGGTTAGGCTCGTAATGTGAAACTTGGTAGATGGTGATGATCTTCATATTGTGTGGGAACATAATCGCTCTAAAAACATAAGAGGTCACAGCCTTCATAACGTACATGTAGCTACATCCAAACAAGATGTTGTAATCGAGCGGAGCGTCGATAACCTTGATGTCGATAAGAATGGTTTTTCCCTCGAGTTCAATAGGGACATTTTGAAAGATCCCTTCAAGAGAGGATGGTCATCCATCATAATCTCTCAAAGTGATGGAGAATGGTATTAGCTCAGGGGAGCCAAGTTTCTACCATACCGTTTTGGACATGATGCATGTGGATGAACCTTCATCGGTGATACATCGATGAATTGTGATGTTTTGAATATTGACTAGTATCTAGAAAGCTACCAAAGTGGGGAGACGAGGTTCCCCACAATCTAGATCAAATGTGATGAGTCTAGTATCAACAGGGTCCACTTCCCCCAAGGCGGAAAGAAATGATTTCCGTTGAGTGGGACAGGTTTGGAGGACCTCCAATACGTACATGGTTGCAGGATATTGTGATAATTCTTCGACCAAACTATAATTGTGTGTCACCCTAGCTTGAGGGTTGTTGACATTCTATCATAATGGGACGCGAGGAATATGAATGGATGGTTCAATGTTAGGGCATGGAATCATCAAAGGTTGTTCGGCTGTAACAGGAGCTACTTCCGAAGTGGTGGGAGTAGATTCAGGGGCTGCACTGTATTAAAGATTGTGCATTTGCAAAATAATTTCTTCTTTGCTAAAGACGAGGATAGTGTGATCCATTGGATTCCTAGGGTTTTGATACTGTCCCATATGTGGTGGGGTAGGATGCATCTCCTGTTGGGTATTCATCACACCTTGGTGTGGAATAGGATTTTTCAATACAGTCGAGGGTGGTTTTTGCAAATATTGTTGTGGGGCCTTCTAAGGGGTAGGCCATGCTAGTGGACATGGCGCTTCCAAGGAATCTTTCATCCATTTGAATTCAGTGATTTGGGGGAAATGGTGAGTATAATGACCATTCTCACCGCAAAGGGCACAAGGGAACTAACTCTGGAGGTTTTTTTTGTTCCTCCCTTGGATGTTTTTTTTATTCCCCCCTTGGGGGTTCCAGTTCCCCTGATTCTGGTTTCCCAAGCAGGTTGGTTTTATTTGGGGTTGTTTCCAGCTGGTCTTGGGTTATTATTGTTTAAGTTTTTTCCTTTCTTTTTTTCATTATTCATCTTATGGGATGGATTTACTGTATTCAGTTGTTCAAAATTTTGAAATTTCTGAATGGGAGAGGGTTGAACAAAGTTAACCCTAATGTGAGGTTGTCCTTGTGGAGGAGCAATAGGTTGTGGAGGGCCAAAAAATGAGAAATAGGAATTATTTTGTTGCAACAATCCATAGGGTACATAGGAAGACGTAGTTCTTTCATTAATGCTTAGGGTGTAAGCTGAGGTAGAGGGGGTACCAGAACTTGGTTGAATAGCGGGGTAAATCATGGGTACCAACGAGGGTCCAGTTATGGGTGGAGGGAGGACAAAAGGGTATGTCTGTTGATAAGGGGGAGGAGGGTAATAAGGGGGTCCTCCATACATCGGTGGATATTGGGGTGTAGAATACATAGGTGGTTGTTGGATGTACGAGTTGTGGTGTGTTTTGGTACCAATCAATCCATCCATTGAGTGAGGCATCCCAAGTTTGTCCTGGCCAAATGGAATGGGTCTTAGGGCATTAGGTAGTACTGTGTATATATATCTTGACTATGCATAAATGAGGTCATAATGTTGAGCCTTGATGATGGTTTCTTCTTCTGTTTGGGGGAAGGTGGAGGCCACATCTCTGGCAAGGAGAGGGACGAGTGATCTTAGAAGCCAATCGAGGCATTGTTCTTTGGTGGTTTCTGCTTTGCATAAAATACGTCGCTGACGCCATTCATGGATGTGGTCGGCGATATGTGTGGTTGAGGTTTGTTTGAACTTAGAGAGAAGTTCTAGACCATTTTCACGGAGAACTAGTAGTTGAAATAAGGTCAAAAATGTTTTGGCCAAGGATTCAAAAAGTCACATGGGACCTTGATTTTTCATCCACATACCACTTGGCTAATGGACCTATGAGTGTGCACTGAAATAAACTTAAGTGGACAAAGTAATCCATGATATTGTTTGAAGAGAACCATAAGTGGAAGGTCATGATATTGTTGGTAGGGTCTTATCCCGCCTTTCCTTCAAATTTGGGAATGTTTGAAGGTAGTCTGGTGGGCATTGCGTGCCATGTGGGGTCATGAAACATAAGATCTTTGTGAGATTAATTAGATCTGATATGTTGAGGGAGGCCAAATATGTCATGTGGAGTGGCGTTGCAAGATTGGTTCCAGCCATGGTGTGAGTAGGTTGTGTACCTGACCCTTGAGGGGGGTTGCGTGGGGTTGTATTTCCTCCTTGAGAAGAAGTCTGCCCCCTGCTTCCTTGTAAAGGAGAGCTAGTGGGTGGTTGGCCTTGGGAATTGGAACCAAGTAAATTTGATCCAAAAATAGTAGCACTCACAGGGGTTTGAGATGGTTGAGCCGATGAGTTGGAGAAACTAGGAAATCCTCCTAGGATAGGAGGGAGATTTTTCAAGCGTCTGGAACGATGGGGATTCTGTGGGTCCCTTATGATGTCTGACTAGCAAAGTGGAATGTGTGCAAAATGGTGATGAGAGAAGGAAATGAACAAGAGACTTGTATAATATGGACCTTCACAATATATCTCACAATCGCATGTAATCAAAAGAGCATCATATATAAATCAATTGAAAAGAAGAATACATGTGGGTAGGTGGATTTTGTCCATGTGGGAGAACAAATAAAACAAATGCTCATGTACTAAAAATACGTAACATACTTCCTCTCAAATAGCACTAGACCTTCCAATAGCACTCAATAGTGGGTTCTAAGCCCACCGAAAGAGGAACTAGTGAAGGATGAAATAATAAGTTATAATGAGAGATAGAGGGTGCATATCCCGAAAGAGCTGGAAATATTTCCCAATACCCGCATAAAATCTGATCAAGGTGAAATTGCAACCCACAATTTCCACCTGGGTAGATGTCCTAAAATTTGGTCACTAGGTACGTCGGTCAAAGTGTGACATTTAGATTTTCGGCCTCATAAATGGGTCACGGGTTGGATCCCTTCCAAGAGGTGGGTGCCTCAAGGGGGGACGCACAGAACAACTGAACCTCGGCCTTCAACCCTTCATGGGTATATCCCTACCTTATGGTGTTAGAAACACTTGACTTGGAGGATTTAAGGTTCCCTATTTGTCAACTTCTAAGTTTGAAGATGTGAGAACCAGATAATGTTGAGTTATTTGGATGCCTATCCCCGAGATCCTACCTAGACTAAAAAAATTCTTTTGGCACCTCCTGTGGAGGAAACTTTAGTGAGTTTTTTGAAAATTTTTAGATGTGGGTTGTTTGAGATATTGGGGGTGTGAACCAATCTCGTTTGAATTAAAGTGGGAGTGGATAATTCCTTCAAGAAATAGTGGGACGTTTCGGGATCCCTTTGGAGGAAACCTACTTCAACCTCCACAATTCGAGATGAAATTATGTGAGTGAGTAGTGATTTTGTGTGTGAGCAAGTGAAAAAATGTGACAAATTTTTAATAAGTTAGCTATTTCCTTGCAACATGTGGACTTTGTGTGGTCCTTTACAAGTCTTGATTACCTAGCTTACTAGATTCCATTGGTACAACCTTGCGGAATTTTAAAGTCCCTAAAGAACTAGCAAGTGGACATATGGGTCCTTACTAATCCTTTCAACTACCTAATGTGATTTAATCTAATAAAGCTTCAAAATATTATCCTATATTGCAAGCATGTGGGCATGTATGGGCCCGTTACAATAATCTTTAAGCTCCTCTAGTGATGTAAACTAAGAAAGTAGTTTAAAAAATTATCCTATCTTTGCAACATGTGGGCATGTATGGGCCCTTAAAATTTTTAATATGTTTTGAAAAGAAACTAAGAGGGGCCCTAGGGGGGTTTTGTCCTCTCTTAAAGATTTTGTTTTTAAGGGAGACAAAATATTCCCTCAATCATTTTTTTGATTCTCAAGATTTCTCTATGGTGCGAGAGAAGAGCATACTCAATGATTGACGTTTGAATTCTGGTCCCAATGCAAGTGTTTATGTATGTGATAGCAAATGATTTCAACTTAACTTTTACAATAAAAAAAATCCATCCATGTGGAAAATGAAAGAAAAAGAGGAAAAATATAGTTCTTTTTAACCTCCTAAGGGCCTATGTATTGACTAACCCTTCATGTGGAGAGGGAATATAAGTGTGGTTCTTTTACAAATTGCATAGAATCAATATTTAGAAGGCTAGGGGCCTTCAAAACATCACAAAAAAATCTTACAATGTTGGATTTCTGGACAAATGCGTGGGTCACAGTTTAGACAAAGGCACATGTGGTGCCAATGCACAGAGAAAAAAAAACCTGTTGGTGCATTGTGCGTAGAATACGTTGGGAAACATAGTGTTGTTGGTGCACAGTTTTTAGAAGAAGTGTTTGTAGGGTGGAAAACCCGCGCACACTCTGATATGCGTTTGGGAGGAAAATGTTAAGTGTAATTCTCCTCTTCCAGCTCCAAATTCAACTCTTTGCAGGTAGGGTTAGGACGATTATGATCCCTACAAGGTAAATATATCAAAAATAAGTGCTCAAACAACCCAAATAGGGAGGAAATTGATACCTTTCCCCAGTATGGTCACCAATCTATTGTATCATTTTGGCCACTTGAATGAGCAAAAGAGGGACATTTGCAAGTCCAGTTGGGTTAGCTGAACAAGACAAAATTTAGTGTATTAATCAATTGACTCAATCACATGAAATAAACAAACAAATCAGCTAATAACAACTAAAGAAACAAAACTGCAATGCATAAGGAAATTAGAAACAAAATTAATCAAACAATTGACCAATATTCATGCCACCAATGGAGAGATTATATTAGTGGGCAAACACCAAAGAAAAAGGGGGACATATGGGTCCCCTCTTCCTCCAAGGGAAGTCTCTTGAGTCCCCTATGTGAGA
>SNQJ01S0125245.1:7229-33719 GCA_010110895.2 Picea sitchensis | reverse complement strand
TGCAGTAGCTGTAATGGTAGCTCTCCTCCAAACCTACACACAAAACTGGGCACTGCAGTGCGCACAAGTACTGCTCTGCAATTCTGAGACTGCTTGCCAGAATGAAGACTGGCCTCCTGTATTTATAGTAATTCTGGCTAACTGCCTGGGCCGACTTCTCATTCTAGGTATCTGTCTCTTCAGTATATATTATTTCTTCTAGCCAACTTCTTCTCTTGGAGGCTAATAACCTAATACAAGTTATCTTCTTGAGCCGACAAGTCTTATAGAGTTATTAGCCAACTCATTAGGGTTTCTTCTTGCTTCTCGGAATATCCTATTCTCGCTGGGTTTACACGTGGAGGTAAATACCTCTCGCAGCTACCATAATAACAACAAAGTGGACTCTAAATGGTTAATGTGTTAACCCTATCTTACCTGCCTAAAACTATATAAAGGAGTGGTCTCCCCCTCACTTGGCACACTTGATCATATGATCTTTCTCCTCCAAGCTGACGTTGAGATTGAGGTTTGCTGCGGTTTTTCTAAACATGTTTACAAGGGTTTTCTCAGCTCTCTCTTGAGTGTCTCAGCCTGCCATGGGTCTATCCCTGCTAGCCAATTTTGCTGTAGTTTTCTGCTAGCCTATTTTTGTCTTCTCCTACCTGTCGTGGGTTCATCTTAGCTAGCCGTGACTGCTGGAGCTTTCTGCTGGCCTGTTTCTTGCCTGTTGATTGGTTGTTTGGTGCCACCTTGCTGGTTTACTTGTGCCGCTTTGCTAGTTTGTTGGTGTTGCCTTGCTAGTCTGCTCGTCCTGTCATGCTGGTTTGTGCTTCCTCCTTGCTCATTCCTGTCAGCTGCCTTGGTATCTATGTTCTATGAGTGCATTGTTAGGCCTGATATTGAACTGCTGATATTTATCTCTGCTTGAATTGTGCATCTGTGTCTAGAGTTGGGATGAAAGTGTTAAAGCATCCTAAGGCTGATTGTGGGTTTATTTTCCAGCTCTAGGTTGGACAATGAATTGTTTTTCAGCCCTAATACTTGGACTATGTTCTTAACCTTTCCAGCGTGCTAAGTTTTGATTGCTTAACCTAATAGTCCTTCTTGGTATTGTCCCTATGTCCATGAGGAGATCTACCCTGAGGGTTTGATCGACGATTTACTAAGTTTTTCTGAGCATACATTGGAGGAAGGCAACAACTACTCACCTGGTACATTTGTTCTTTTTCTACAGCTATGGTAATACTTAGATTTGAGTTATTTATGTTATTTACTAACTATTGCTATTAGGTTATGCATCAAAATTTGTTCAATGTTTTGTTGGTCAAAATTTCAGTAGCTAATGATTTGAAAAAAATAAAAAAATTTGTTTCTAGTTAGCCTACTATTTTTTACCCTTAAATTCTAACATTATCATACTAGTAGTTTTGCGGAATAAGTCTAAATTATTTTTGAACTCCTTGACTATCATTCTAGAACCTTCACAAAAAATTAGGATATCATCCAGGAACAAAAGATGTGTGATATTGCAAGCAGGACCAATGCAGATCCCTTTGAAGTTGTCATTTTTTGTTGCCTCTTTTAATAATCTACTCATCCCTTCCACTATCAGCAGGAATAGAAGAGGGACGAGGGGGCATCCCTGTCTGAGACCCCTACCTAGTCTAAGGAAAGGGGATGCTTCCCCATTGATTAAGATAACAAAGGATACAGAGGTAATGTAGCTCATCACCCATACCACAAAGTTATGACAAAAACCTAATTGAATAAGGATCAATCTTAGGTAAAGCGAACTTACCTTGTCATAGGCCTTGGAGAGGTCCACTTTGAGTACTATAGATCTTTGATTTATGGTCTTGATCAAGTGTAAGATTTCCTATGCTATCCCCATTGCCTAATGGATTTCTCATCCTTATAGAAACCCAAATTGCTCACTTGATTTTTTTTTGAAAGAACATGTTTGTGTGTTCTTGCTATGACCTTTGAAATGATTTTGTAGATACAATTGCATAAGGAAATGGGCTGAAAATTTTAGAGAGTAGTCGGATTAGCCTCTATTGGGATCAAAGAAACAAAGGTAGTATTATAAGCACCAAACATTTTTCTTGTGTTTCTAGTAGTCTCCAACACCCTTCTTAATTCTCCTTTAATGAATTCATAACATCCTAGAAAGAATTACATAGGTAGCTCATCTGGCCCTGGGTTTTTGTCCCTTTTGAAGCTCTTTAATGTTTGGAGTAGTTCATCTTTCCCAATTTCTTTCATTAGTTCCAAATTGTCTTCATTATTTAGAAAAAGGGGAAAATAATTTGAGAATAGCCTTAGTACTTCATCGATTGTGGCCCAAGAGTCTTCTTTGAAGAGAGTGCAGAAATAGTTGACTCCATCTGCTATGTCTTTAAAGTTTAAACTTTGTAGCCTACCTGTTATTGACTTTGTCAATCTTCTAGACAAAGTTTATATTTTTTCTACCATTTGCGTAATGATGAAAAAATTTGGAGTTTTCATCACTTGCTTGTAGCCATATGGCCCTACTCTTGAGCCTCCATTCCTTCTCTTTCTCCAGTAAGATATTCCTCTCTTTTTCTTCCAATTGCTTTACTTCAAACGTCTGATCCTTAGTCAGGAATCCAACTCCTTCATTGTTATAGAGTGTCTCTAGACTTGCTTGCACTTCTTTTAGAAGCCTTTCATCTTTTTGTTTTTTGTCCTTAGCCCATTGGGCTGCTACCTTATTTGCTTCTTTCATATTTTGTTGAAATTGAAGGGAGACAAATTCTCTTAGCTGAGCATCATAAGGATTCCAACCCTCTTTAATCTTTTTTACAAAATATTCCTCCTTTAATCATTCTAGATTGAGCCTAAAAGGGTTGGGAGGTTTTTCCTGGGTGTAATATCCCTAGGGTTTCTAGGGTCTTAGGGGAGCTGTTAAACAAGGTAATTATACAACATTTTTACACTAGACAATTATTAACAACAATTTCCCAGTGAGCAGTAACGGTCCTCTAACAACACTACTTGAACAATATTCAACCAGAAGTGAACTTGTATACAACCAATAGTAATGATAGTGATGAATACCGGTAATAGCAGTAGTAATACATTAATGATAGTGATAATAACAAACAATAGTAATGTCTGATACAATAGCACAAACCAACAATACACCAAATTTACAATGGAAATCAATAGTAAACCCTCTTGTGAGGTTGTTGTTTAACACATAGTTTACTAACCAGCTAGGTATGAAAGTTTTACAACATAATTATATCTAGATTCTACCATAATACAAGTAAATCTGGTTTAGAGTGTCCCTCCATAGTGTCGCGGTCCTCCTGTAGGGTTTGACACCTTATTGTACTCGATCTCCAAGGCTTGTGCAGTAAATAAGGGGGTTAGGCCCCTCAAATGATAGAACCAGAGCTCGACTTCCCTCCAATCCTAAGACAAATCTGAGATGAGACAAAACTCGACCCTCAACAATCTTCCTCAGCGTATGATATCCCACAACCACTAACTGAAACAGGGTGCAACTATGCTGAGATAAGGTGAGAGACCCACCAAAACTCAGCCAAGGAAAGGGGTTAAACAACCTGATATAGAAAAGAGGAAGCGCCTCCCAATTTCAGATAGAATCACCAATCAAATTCAAGTTGTTCCTATCCAAATGACCCTCCTCCTTTATTTATACTCTTTCCTCGTGATGGATTTCTCCCATTGGTAAAGTCGGCTCTCCTTTTTGGTGAATGATCAAGCCGACTCTCATATTCTTGTAGGTAAAGTTGGCTCAACCAATTTCTCCTTTGTTTTTGTACGTGTCACTCCCCTCCTTTTGGGGACTGTGGCTTACGAGGAGCCTCCTAAGCCAGTGCGTCCCTCCCCTCCGAGGGTCAACTGGGAGGGGACATGACACTAGGATAGGGCCACTTCTATCACAACAAGGTTAGGGTCTAAGTCCCCTCCTGAGGCTACCCGCTATCTCACATGAATTAATTCATCCAGGGATTCTTTAGATATCAGAAAGCAGTTAAGCCTCTTTGTTATTCTGTCTACCCTTGTTCTCTTGTTTCTCTAGCTTAGAGTTAGTTTTCTTGGTTCAATATCCAACAAGCCCACAACTTCCAACTTTCTTATAAAATAACCTGAGAAACAATCCATGTGGATAGCAGGTCCCTAGATTTCTGAAGATCCTTATGTAAAGTTTAGGTCTCCCCCTATCACCACAAGGTTGCTTTCAATACACTTCATATCAAAAATTTGTCCCAATATTCCATTCTATTTGAGTAAGGGCCATAAATGTTTAGGACATAGATTTATTTCCCCATGTCCAATGAAAATAACTCTACCCATAGCCTTGTTGGAAAGGCTTAGGAGTTAGATAGGGTATGTAACATCCCCACTATAATCCTCAGTTTAATTAATGCTTATGTAGATATAATGTGTGGCTATGACCAAAGCGATGTGATATGTGAATTGTATTTCTATGTTTTAATAATAAAATGTGATGTCGACTGCTAAGGGGACATGGACAAGAGATGGGGGTTGAATTAATCCACAAGAGAGGGGGAGTGTCTAGGATAATGGCCAAGAGGGATCCAAGGGGGAAATTATCCGTGTATATTAATTCAACCCATTTTCCCTAGATTTCTTATTTGTATATGAACCCTCCCATTTCTGATTGATTGTTCCCAAAGCCAATCATTGAATACATGTAATAGGGTGGATGTGAGTGGTCACATCCCAAAGTTATTGGGCACATGGGGGTTGAGCACAATAATCTTGGGGAAGAGTGTGAGTCAAGAAAAGCAAGCCAAAGAAAGGAAATTCGTATGGGTTGGAACAACAATTTTGAGAACAGTGAATGTAGTGCATGAGAGGAATTTTTTGTGCACGAGGGGGAGGAGAGAGCAAGAAAGAGAGCTTGAAGTTGGTGCAACCATGGAGGGTGAATTCTAGAGCAAGATGGAACGTATTTGGAGTGTTTTGGAGCTGAAGATTGAAGAGTCCGGTTGTCAGGCCTGAAGAGTGAACTCCAGAGTGAGTTGCATTGTAACAACAAGTGTTTGTTGTTGGTTCACTGGTAGTTTTCCTAGCAGCAAGTTCCCTTGAGTTCCCAGATGAGAGATTCCTAGCTACCTGTGTCAAAGAGACCCTGGTAAACAACTGACACATTCCTTGGGTTAATCCTGATAAACGGATGGCACATCCCTTGGTTTATCCCTAATAAATGAATGGTGCATTTCTTGGGTTGGGCAGGTCAGAAGGAAGAGAGCTAGTAAAAAAATTGGGATAGTTGTAGGAGATTATCAGTTGGGTTATGATTTTTATGAGTTGCGAGTGGACTGTGAAAGACCACCCTCTTTTGTGGATTACTAGCCTTAACTCAGGGGTGACTGGTTGTTGAGAATTGGAACAATCGGTCTATGGTTGGGGTGGAGTGTTTGTCCCAAGCATCTGGTTGCACAACTCTTGTTTAAAGATAAGTGTTATATCTTGTTGCTTTGTTATTTACATGTGTTATTGTTGTGCATGAACTATGTGTATTTGAGAATGATTTATATGCTGTTGTGTGAATGATTAAGCTGCATTCATGTTAATTTGGTGTGATTTAGATGCATCTATTTTATAATTATAGACAATAGCTAAATCTGTTTTAAATTCGCAACTGTAAGCTACAGGAAATTGACTAACTGTAAATGAATCAAATTAGTTAGCATAAATTTCGTTTTTATGTTTATTCTGCACCGTAATGTCCCTCAGTTGGGTTGGGGGAACGTTTCAAAGTGGTATCAGAGCTGTAATTGGGAGAGTTTTGTGTGGTGTAGCCCAACCTGGGTGGCTGGGAACGTTATAGGGTAAAAGGGCATCTTTGCCATCTTATAATATTCCCACTAGATATCTAGGCAACATCAATGTAACTAAACTCCCACCCAATCATAAATGTTGAGAGTTCTTGAATAACATTTTCCCCATATGTCATTGTTTCTTGTAGGAGGATAAGAGAGGGTTTTAATGTCTCTATAAACCTCTTGATGGCCAACTTCTTTGAGGGATTGCCCAACCCTCTACAGTTTAGGGTCAGGAAGATCATTTAATCCCCTCACTAGGGTAGACACTCTAAGAGCCCCAATTAGAGATAGTTGTTTCCCACATCTAACTTGTGAAGATGCTTGTTTTTGTGCCATGGACATGTAATATTTTCTTCCTCCTTGGTTTGGATTTTATTTTTTCTCATCAATGAACCCTAATCCCCCTACCACCTTCCCTGGGAAATCAAGGAATTCTTTGCTTATGGGTCGAAGGTTATACTTGGAGGATTCCGGATGAGAAGAATCCTAGGAGGCCTTCCCTACCTCAAAATTCAATTTAGGGTTTTCAGAAGTCCCCACCTGGGCTTCTTCTTCTACTCGAGCCTTATTTATAATTGGTTGAGGGATAAAGTTTTGGGACTCAAGACTTTTTCTTCCTGAAAGGTTGGGCATAAATTCGTTGATGCACGCCAAACCCTTGGTATCTACCTCTAACCCCCAAGTGCCAAAAGCTAAAATTTTCAAAGATTTCCTTGGGAATGTAACTAAGAGGACTTACTCGTGGGAGGCCTGCAATCCTTGTTGTCATTGACAAGATCTAGGCTCTACTCCTTTTGAATACCCAAGGCCAAGCGTTACTTAATTGGTGCCTATGGCTTGTCTTGAATACCTTCTGTTTGCCTCTTTTCCTTAATAACTCCATTCCTTCTAATTGTTTGAGTGGATTTTGGCAATTCCACTCCTAGAACTTGTGGATTCTTTCGTTGATCCAATACCTTCCTTTGATTAGGGAAATTGTAGTCCATTGCTAGGTGCTCATAGCTATGGAATCACCCACATCTGAAGGGTATGCCTTCATAATTGAGAGTTATTTGAAAAAATTCTTCACCTTTTTTGATAACCACTTTCTCTGCCAATATTTTACTAGTTTGAAGACCCACCAATATTCATGCCATCCTGAAGTACCAACTTTCCAGAAAAGATAAATAAACTTCATAAAAAGTCCCAAGGGAGTTCCCCGTTTCTTCAAAAACATCCTCCAACGATAATACTAGTGGTAGCCTTGGTATTCATACCCATACCAGTAAAATGTCCACCGAGGTCGTTCTGGCATCAAATTCTACACAACACTTCTTTAGGAAAAGGTTTTTGGGGCCCCACTTCCATCTGCTTTGTAGAACCTTGTTTATCTCTTTCGTTGTCTTGAAAACCCATTACAACCACCCCTTAGCCAGGGTCATTATGCGGGGTGCGTATCCTACCAAAGGTTTGAAGTTTAACCTTGTTCAATCTTTTAAACATTCACACGACATCTTTTTACCAAGAAACCTTCCTACAACGACCTTCTCTTCCAGTTCCAAAACATTATTTAATTTGGTTTTGAACCCAAATTTGGACTTTTCGACTCTAGAGTTTTTTTTATGCATTTCCTTCTTTTAGATTTTCGCTCTCCTTCTAGCAAGGGTTTCCCATGGCTTCCTACTTTTGTTGTGGATGGGCCACTCATCCGATTAAAGTCTAGGTGCTTACCAATAAAACCTCTCTTGTCATTAAGTAGAAAGCCTCGAAGAGTTGCAAAGATGAAATTCAATATCCTTACAGTATGTTTGCGGTGGGATATAAGCCCTCTCTCCATCATAATTGCCCTTAATGATTCCATCATTTTTAAGGTGGAAAAGGCCCATAATTTCCCTTAATGATTCCATCATTATTAAGGAGGAAAAGGCCCATAATTTCTCTTAACAATTCCATCATTATTAAGGTGAAAAAGGCCCATTTGAGGTCGTTCAAATTTTCCGACGTGTCCTCTTCCGGTGGAAGGGACCTTTTAAACCATCTTTGCCCTATCTCAATTGGATTGCCAAGTTGGCCAAGTCTCAGGGTGGCCCAGATTGATTGTCCCTCTATTGGATCAACTGTGTAATCTACTGCTTCATCTTCCATTATCGCCAAACAATCTGTGCTAGCTCAACCCTTGTCCTTATCACTTTGATCTAAATACTTTACTACATGCGAAAACCCTAACTTGTACCTAGGGAGCACTTTGATTTGATGTTTTGTAATTCTATGTGTTTGTTCCCTTAAATTTACCATTTGTGAAATCCAAGGAACCTAAGGCATATTTATGTACCGATAACATGACGAAATTATGCTTTTATATACTGAACCAAAGCCTGATAATTTCCTAGGTTTGACTGCTGACATCAACTCCTCGAGCTCTTAAATCACAATATAATTAGAGTTGAAACCCTATAAATCTTGGCCAAGTGCAACGTCTATTCTGGGTTGGATACTTTGCGTGAGTTGGTGCCCATACCTTCTCATGAAAGTTACTTTATCTTATGTAATTGGATGAAATTAAAAAAAGTGACTATTGAGTCTATTTTCAAGCGTTTTAGGACTTTTCCCTTGGTTGACAGTTTAGAAAATTCATGTTTTTAGTTTGAGCTTTAAGGTTTCCAATTTTAGCTCGTATTTGAATTACAAGTTTTTTTAGTGATAAACATAACTCTTTCCAGTCAATTTATTAACAGTTACCAAATTAGGTTCTTAACATGTCATGGTGGTTTTAGTGCCCTAGAGTTTGTTCAAAATGTGGTTGGTTTATTTTGTTGGATTTTTTTAGCACATAAGAAAGATGGGAGAAGGTTAGAAATGGACTCACTTAGAATATCTCATTTTATTACTGTTATCCCCTATCCTAGGGATAACTAAGGAGATTATGTCTTGAGGCCCACAGGTCCTAGACATGGAGTATCGAGATCCATATGGCTTGAGCTTGGCCCTGGAGGGCCCATCTTTTCTTCAATGCCTCCTATCTATCAACAACAACATCCATCCCACCGACCTGATTCTGAAGTAGCACTGGGTCTTGCTCCATGAGGTAATGAGTCCAGGTATCATGGCATGTGTCACTTTGATTCTCAAAACATTTGAATATGTGCATTGAATTCTATTTTGTTTCATGACGTTTTCTTGGAAATTATGCTCTTTAACTTATTCATACCTGGGGGGATGACAAAATGACCTATTAAGTTGGTTCCCTTAGGGATGAGTTTCCATTGGGTGGGTCTCTGATAGGTCATCGTCCATTCCTTCCATACTTACCACTTTTCATCATTGTCCCTCTCATCTTTCCTCTACATTGGTTCGGGCATTGGGTTTGCCAAGCTAGTAAGGGTTGTACCTTTCCTTGTGAGAAGAAAGGGGCTAAAGTCCCATAGGGTAAAAGTAGCTGGAAAAAATTAAAATCCAAATGAAACCTTGAGATGCTTCGCCCAGGGATTCCCGAGAAAGCAATAAAAGGCTTCTCAACAAGAAAAGGGGACCCGTAAAATAAAATAAAACTGAAGGCCTAGTTGGTGGATAGGAGGTCTCATCATGACCCAACCTAGTAGGTCCATGGGCATGTAGTGATATGACACTACTATTCATTTGGTCACCAAACCAGGGTAGTGGCACTTGGTGACATAGCCAAGAGAAAGGGGTCTCATCACGAGCCAACCTTTCATTTCCGTGAAATGCTTGTGGGTAATGTTGTCACCACTGGTCACCACGTCAGGACAATGTACTCCAACTATTCTCTTGAAAATAAAATCAATAAGACAAAGAGTAAAAGACATTGAATGGGATAGGAAACAATGGCATCCACGACAAGGTACAACTCGCCCTCTACAGAGGCACCCACATGTAAGACCTACATTTCCCTGTTATCATTGCACCCCTTGCCCAAACATTCCCTACACCATCTCATGCATCTACATGACCTATATTGGTCTTCACCTGGGAAACACCCCAAACCTAAGGAGGATTAGCCCAATAGAGCATCCTAAGACCCTCTCCAAACCTGGTTTGTTGAATAACATAACGTCTTTGAGCATTTGTTTGGGTAAAGGGGGGTTTGATGCACATATCTGGGTAACTTGATTATTAGATGTGATTGGCATTGCTATGATCCTTATGACTTATGAGCCCATGGAGGGCGTACTTGTTGTTGCTGCAGAACCATGCTCGACATACAAGTACATATGGGGATATGATTATTTCAGACCTCCATGGGGCTAATATCCCACTAGATGAATGTTGTGACCCCATCCAGGGGCAGAGGGATACCAGAGGCTTAATGTAAACTAGCCATGTCAGCCTTTTTTAACCTAAAATGTAATTAAAGGTCATTCATATTGTATAAATAGAGAGTTAAGACTCTCATTTTTTCAGCATATTTCACTCACACAAGTGTGAGGTCTGAAATTTAACCTCTTTTAAGGCTTATTGGATGAAATTAAGTGGTGCACAACTCTTGGAGGAGGCTATTTTTGGTGTATTTTTTCATTTTCATGGTGGAAAGTCTTCAACTAGGGTTTGTGGCTAGATTATTCTTGATGAAGTAAGTAGAAATATGAAATCCTTCTTTATTTTGAATGGTTATGGTGTATTTGCTTATTCATTTCCAAGATTATGAAATTGCTAGTTTGAAACCCTAGAAGAAAAGCACATGTTATTGTCATTTCTTTATAACTCTTCACCTACTTGATTTTGCTAGAGAACACCTCCCTTGAAGGATATACTAGAGCCCTACCTTTGTATCACTCCAGTATCATTGATTCATTAAGCTTCATACATTTATTTCAATTTTGATCTAAAGAAGAAGGAAATCGCTAGGGCCTAGGGTTACCTACTTCCTAGCATCTTTTCCTTCTGGGGTTTTAGATATTGAGGCCTCAGGTTACTAACACCTCAACCATCTTCCCTTTCCTTTAGTTCATCTATTATCACTTGTTGTTTCCCTCTAAGAATTCTTGTTGCAACTTTGAATCCATTTACCCTAAAAGGCACTAGTTCACACCTTGCAAGTGATTGATTGACTAAAAAAACTCTTAAACCATCTACCTTAAGACTTTTACTAACTATTTCTAACATTAGATTAGACTAACCTACTAACTAATTTGATATTGTTGCAAAAGATTTCTACAACCATCTATAACAACAACAAATTCATCTTAAAAAAAAGATTTAGAGTTGATTATACATTGCTATCATTGCTTCTGACAATTATTATCACTTTGTTAAGTTTATGTTATCATTTCTTGTCATTTTGAAGCTTTATTCAGGCATAATTGTGAAGCTATATATATATATATATATATATATATATATATATATATATATATATTGTTGTTATAAATACTTATGTTGCTTCAAATTTTATATCAGTTTGTTCTTTTTATAAAAAATCTATGGTTTTATGAAGCACTAACATAATATGGTACTTGGAAATAACATCTTTTCTTGTTGTCTTGTTCTGGGCAGGTACACTTAATCATTATTTTTGCTTCATCTCATTAAAACCCTTGGAACTTTTGATCAAAGTGACCTATGAGAGGGGTGGGACTTTCTTGATACTCTTTCCTTAGCCTTCTCAAACTCCCAGGTCATTGGGGACGTCTCCCCTGGGGTACCACTCCTAAATATAAAGAGGTGTCTTATTAAGGTGACAATGATAGGACATTCTCCTTGTTATGCCAATTTAGTATTCACTTGCCTTTGACTTTGGGCAAATATAAATTGTGCGATAACAATTACCATTGAGTCAATTGATATAATGGAGTTGTTTGTCTTTTATTTACAATGAAGGTTGGTCACCTAATTTACCTAACTTCCCTACTCACTAATGACCTAATGGCATTTCTTAAATTCACCATCAAGTATGATGTAGAACTGCTATATTATTGAGTGTTAGTTATTCTAACATCCCCTGTAACGCAAAATACAATCCTTTTATATTTCCCATAATTAAAGAATGATTACAGAAATTTGAAAGACATTCTTGTTCAATTTTCAACAATGTATTTTTTCTTCAATTATGAGACTGTTGTAGATGCTCAATTTGATTCACATCATATTCTTTTTGAAGGTAGACTTTCACTTGATTTCCCTTGACAATCTCCTACTCTTTTATACGTAGGTATAATACAATTAAACGCCCTAGCCTATCAATTGAATGGGCATTGCACATGAGAAAGACAAGAGAAGATTAGAAATGGACTCACGTAGCTACAATAATCATTTGTTATCATTGATTCAATTGATACAATGGGGCTGTTTTCCTTTTATATTTTGTTATCATTGAGTCAATTGATACAATGGGGTTGTTCCCCTTTTATTTACCATTAAGGTAATTGTTCACCTAATTTATCTTTTTGTTGCCAAAGGAAAAATTTAGAATTTTATATTATTAAGGTGAAAGAAAAGTTACATTTTGAAAGTGCATAGAAGAGTGGAGGAATCAACATACAAAATATTATTGTGAAAAAAACAAAATAGTAATTATATTCTACCTAATCTTCTCTACCCTATCTCTAAATAGGTCCTTGTCAATTGGAAATAGGAAACCATGGCTTAAAGCCTTACACCATTACTACAATAAAAGCATTATCTTAAATTATCTAAAAAAAAAGTACCCAACCATTTGGCCTCATCCACTTCTCTTTGTTGTTAAGAAAACAATAATAATTAGAGAAAAAAGGAATTTGCACCAAGAAATTGTAGGCTTAATAGCCTTGGGAGCAGACTTTGCCATTTGGATCACATCCCTATAGGACATGAGATTTCTTATTTTGATAAGACATCAAAATCATAATTAAATTGACAATAAGCTTGCTTGAAACTTTTTACATAAAAAACGAATGTTGCATTTAGAATATGCTCTAGGAGGGGTTTGAAGTCTATAAAACCCTTGAACCTGTTATATAACCAATTTAGAATCATCCATAAATTTTATATTTTTAAGGTTTTGCATTATTGTGGCCCAATTATTGGTTCCCTAGGATCGTTTGAAAGAAAACCTTTCTCCACCGGGTAGGTACAACATACTTACAACTCCATATGGACCTAGGTTTGCTTGGTTTGCACCATTGAAATATCCCTTAGCATACGATTTGTCTATCATTAGAGGATATGAAATTCTGGTGACTTTTTGAACACCATACTATTTTAGGCCTTTATATACAAACTTTATGCTATGAAAATCTTCCAATGGAGTAAAGAATTTCATGTGGAAAGATACATGCATTTCGAGTGATCCATAATGCCCAAGCTACAGCATAAGGGAGAGATTTATGTTATTTTACTATTGGATCATTACCCATCTCCAATCATCTTTATTTAGAGAGAGGTACTAGACCACTATCCCAATCCTCCAGTTAGGGTAGAAACCTCCTTCCGAATGTCTTTTACAAATGTACAATCCAACAAGATATGTTGAGTGGTATCCCCATTCCATTTGTAAAGATCGCTCATTCTTGGTCCATTCCAAGATCAAATTTGAAAATTATCACATGTAGGACATTATTGCTCAAGGTTAGCCATAGGAAAAGTCTTGACTTGAATGGAGCATTCAACTTCCACAAAGGCTTCCACCACCTATCCCATACTAGTAGTGTATTTCCCTTATGGGTTCCAAGACCAAACTAATGAATCCTCTTTATCCTTGAGATGTATGTAATTCTCCATCAACATCCAATTAGAGAGTTACATTGGATAGCTTCCCCCCCTTCCAAACCTACATCCCAGAATTATAGCATCTGCACGATGAGAGATTCCCTGCTACCTCAATTTTCCCTTCTTTCCTCTAGAAAGAATAAAATTGTTTCCACACTCTATCTAATGGTCCACACCTATAGATATATTGTCACCATTGTCGGCCTTCCAATCCAATGAGTTCCCTAAAAGAAGAAATGTCATTCATAAAACCTTCCACATAGTTGACGCATTTGAGAAGGATTTGTTCCTCTATCTTATCCATTCTTCAATTGACATGGATCCGTGTATTTAGATTTGATCACATGTTGCCACAATCCTTTGGTCTTGATTAGTCTCCATAGTTTCGTCACTACCAGGGCTCTCCCGAAGTGATGAATATTTTTTAATCCCCAACCTCCTAGGGCTTTTGATGTAGCAATTCTTGTCCATTTTACTAAAGGCATACTTACTTCCTTGCTTCCTTTCCATAGGAAGTTGAAATACCTCTGATTTTTTCTAATATCCTAATTAGAACACATGAGAGATAGCTTCTAGAACTAATTTTATGAGAGTTAATGTACCCCCCCTTGACATCCAATGAGAACACCATCATTAAATTGTTTTCTCTATTTTTTCATGCAACTAGGCCTAATACCTAGAGCCATATCCATTGGTAAATATTTGATCCCTTGACTAAAATCCATTACTTGAAAAGGTAAAATTTGGTAAAAATTGTATTACTACTCTTATTTACCTATCATTTAGGCCATAAAAGGAAACAAAGGATTTATGCCTATTCATCCCCATCTTTGTGACTTCACAATATGTTAAAGTAAATATTAGCTTATGATGGTCAATTAGATATTAGACTTATGCATTAATAAATTCAACTTGACTTTACATTATTTTATGTTTTTATGTCTTATTTCACTTTATTGTGTGTCTCAGTCTACCCCACATTCATAAAGTGGATTGACTCGACTTGTTTGCAATCCTCTATAAGAAGGTTTTCGCTTTCTCATTAAAGATATACAATACAAATAACTCTTTTGAGTTATTTTGGTTTCTTCATGTCCTCGATTTAAGTGATATGGAATCAAAGCTCATCATTCTAGAAGTCATATCAAGAGTCTCAGGCCTTTGAAAGACAAGGTTTCCACTCTTGTGACTTTAGTATTTTCGAAGCTGTATCAAGAGTCTCGAGCCTTTGAAAGACAAGGTTTCCACTGTTGTGACTTCAATAATTTGGGTGCCATAAAGTTTGTGCGAGGATAAAGACCTATGGATTTTTGTCGACCGATATGGATCAAGGGATCGCTAGAATAACATAGTGAAGAACCATAAGGGTTTCACTAAAACCAAATTTGCCTAGATCTGTGTGTTTTTGGGTTGTTTTGGGGCAAATTTATTATAAATCTACAAGTTTTTCAACATATTACTCTGTTTTTGGGATACTTTTAACCTTCACCTATGACATGTTTACCCAACATTATGTTGGAAGGGAGTCAAAGGTTCACATGAAATAATTACAACACATGGAAGCAGTTGATGCTGACCATTTTTTAGTACAAGAGCCTAGCGAATATTGTCCTTGGTAAACTTGCATGGCTTGAAATTGTAGATAAAGACCAAGATATGTTTGAGGAGAAAGACATAGAAGTTGTGATGCTAATTAAGTTGTTCGTGATAGATGAGATGCTTACAAAGGTCCATATAGGAAAAAAAAATTTCACACAAGAAAAAAATTTCACTTATCAATTGTTAATGATTGCAGCTATAGGAGACATCCTCCAGCCTACAAACCTGTGAGATGTGGAATATAACAACTATGTGAAGTCTTAATCTTAACTTACAAATCTGAGAGAAAGCCCCTAATAAAGGGTTTTGTGGTTCTAGCCTAGGACAGGGGCTAGAATTGTATATGGCCTCCTCCATGATGTGAGAAAGAAGAACTCCAGATGATTATCTGATGTAAGAGCGATCTGTTGAGTTAGAGAAATCCCAAAAAGCACTGGGCACATCATCATGAGAATAAGAATGAAGATGATGTGATAGCCTCCTCTGAACAACAACATAGTTGATGTGAAGACTCTAGATGATCCTCATGTTGGTGGCAGTGGGAAAGCAGATCTATAGAGTAGGCGTGACTATGGATGAACACAAGTGCACGTGCAAGGACCTAGCTCATCTGTGTAATGCAATGACTCAGGTCTATGGCATCCCTATGCATGTGGCCCCTAGTGGATGAGCATTAGTGGGTGTATCAGATCCTTTGCTATATATTGTTCAAGAGTCAGACCTACCTGTAACCCTATTTATTATGTAAAGGGTATAGGTCGGCCCTATGTTAATATGATTAATATAAAGAAGATAATTAATAATGAAAATATTAATTATAATAATAAATATAATAATAAAGTGTGTTTGACTTAGAGAGGTCGGCCCTGTTGTGCCAATGAGATGCCCTTTCTAATTGGCCAAAGTCTAATATAAGTAGGAGATGATTCTCCATTGTAGAATCATATCCTCCACACATATGTTTTGGAAATTTCAGCTAGTACTTCTCTTTGGCAAAGGTGCACACCTCTCTTAGGCGCTAGGGTTTCTAGGGCTTAAGCACCCTCTTGTGTGCTAAGGCAATTTGGTGGTGAAAGTTCTTTCTCTTGAAGAATATAGCAAAGGATTTGGTTGGGTTTTTCTCCCTTGTTTGAGAAGGGTTTCCCATGACATATCTTGTGTTCTTGTGCATGGTGATTCTTCTTGTGATCTTGGTTGCTGCAACATTTATGGTTATGGCTATTTGATAAAATGGAATGAACTTCATACTTAACCTAAATGCTATGAAAAACTAACATGGTATCAGACCATAGGTCTTGAAAGAACCCATTGCACAAACATTTTCCACAAGAAAAAGGAAAAATGTCACTGTTGTTGTACATGAAAATTAGGGCTTTTTATTGAAGAATATTTTCAGCCTCAAAACCTTCTAGAAAAGTGCGCCCTATCCCAAGAAACTTCTTGGCACCTTCAGCACACCTTTTCAATGGGTAGATCTCCCGTAAAGTGAAACTCTAGTTTTCACAAATTACTAGAAGTACCAGAAAACCAGAAGTACCAGAGAACCAAAAGTACTAGAAAACCAGAAGTACCAGAAAACCAGAAGCACCAGTCCAAAAATCCGTTGGTCAAGTTTGAGGGGATAAAATTTGGATTTTCATAAATCTGACTGCACCTACTTACTCGCCTCAGCTCAACACATCTATCCCCTGGATCAGAATTTCAAAATTTGAAGTTTGACAAATTAGGGTTTCCTAATAAAACCCTAAGTTGCAGTTGCAGTTGTAGTTGCAGTTTCAGAATCAGTTGCAGTATCAGTTGAAGTATCATCTGTTGTACTAGTTGCAATCACCCATGAAGTCTTTTAAGAGTTATTATCGTTGCTACTAGATGGTGCCACTACTTGCAAATATTATCAGAGGTATGTACTCACATATGTTTAAATTGTTAATATTTAAAGGGTATTTGCAGGAGAAGGGATATCTTTCCATAAATCCAGAAGGATCTCAATATCCAACACATTTAGAAGAATAATGCAACCCAGGTTTGATTATTTTGATATGCATCTATTTGTTATGACATTTATTTGATCTAGGTTGCATGTTGAAGCTATGACCATCATACCAACCTTTGGTCAAAATTAAAGTCAAGATATTAGATGGATTAAAGTTGAGATCATAGAGTTTGTTCTCTAACCAAACCTTCTGTCAAGATAGAATATTGTCCTAGTACAAAAGAGAGGTTGAAGAAAGCATTTGTTATCTTGAGTGAAGGAGACTTGGAAGAAAAGAAACACACTGGAAGTGAAGACTCCAGGTTTGATTGTTGTAATTGTCATTCCTCTAACTTATATTTCTAAAGTTTTCTACTTTACAAATAGGTGTTGTAGTTGTGATGACAATCCTTAAAATTGTTTTGATTCTAGAGATGTACTCATTATTTTCCTTTAGGAGATATTCTTGTTTTGGTTCCTCTTGTTTTCTTGTTCCAGACAGGTCAAGAACAAAGGAAGATGCTTATCCTTCAGAGGGAGTCACATTGACTTAGAGGGAGTCAAAACTATTTGAGAAAGAGGAAGAATAAAACCATCCGTGAGACAATCAATGCAATAATGCATGATCAAAATCCTTCTATGATTTCATGGGCAGAAGCATGCATGACGCAGTATATGTTCATAACAAGAGTCTTCACCAAAATAGAATCCTTCACCAGAGTAAAGCCCGAGATTGAACACTTCAGGTTATTTTGTTGTCCAATGTATCTTCATGTACCCAAAGAGAAGAAGTCCAGGCTAGATCCTTTAGAAAGAAAGATACAGTGAATCTTCAAAAACATTTCAGATCAACATCCCTCATCAGAGACAGATTGAGACAAGTAGAAACGTTGTCCTTGAAGAAGAGATAATCCTTCAAAGATCCAGAGAATCTCAGATGAAGATTGACAGTAAGACTATACCTTCTATCCCTTCAGCAGTTCAGAGGGAGAAAGACATTATTTCAGTTTCTCAAATTGATATGTTCAGAGATATTGCAGTAGGGCATAAAATGCCTACCTAAACTCACTCTGCTAGAGACAGAGAATCATACAAGTTTCTCAAGTCACATTCCGAGAAAGAAAAAAGAGATTTTCGAGCTATCCTTCAGTCATAAGCCACTTCATTGATGCTCAGACTCTTAGTCTTAGAGAAGCAACAAGAGAACCCGTGTGGCAAGATGCCATAACAGAAGATTACCAATACGTCTTAAAGAATGATGCATAAAATATTATTCAGAGACCATAAAGGGAAGTTTGTGGTAACTTCCAAAAGGATCTATGAGATCAAGCATGCAGCTGATGGAAGTATCAAGAAATACAAAAAAAATCCATAAACAAAGGTTTATCATAAACAGAGGGAGTTGTCTATGATGAGACACTTAATCCAGTAAGCCCGATACATATAAGCAAGCAATGACTTCTGATTTTCATAAAAGATATAAGTATGATACACTACTTCTTCGGACAAGAAGTATGACAGAGGACCAATGAAGCTTTCCCGATTCAAGGAAATTATATAGTGGGATTATTAAAGAAGTATAACAGAATGCAAATCCACCGTGATGGATTTAAAGAAGAAGATTGATGATGATTCAAACGAGACTAATTCACAGTTGATTGGATCACTGATGTATCTGATTAACACCAGACTTGATTCATGCCATGCAGTGAATTTGATGAGTCAACCGAGACAGACTCACTAGGAAACAACAAAATGTGTATTAAGACACAGTTGGATATGATCCAAGATATGCCTCCAATGTGAACTTGAGTTTGCAGAATATGTTGATTCAGATTGAGTAGAAATTACATTGGACCAGAAGAGCACATACAGTTGATGTTCCACCCTAAAGTCTTCCAGGATTTCCTGACACAGCAGGAAACAAAACTATGTGGCCTTGAGTGCACCAGAGACAGAGTATATATATATATATATATATGTAGCAGTGAATGTGCGAAGCATTGTGGCCTCACAAACTACCGATAGATTTACCTGACCATGAGATGGATCCTATGATGATGACAAGGGAGCCACGTGTAAAGATCCAAGTTTCTCGATGAATAAAAAACATGATGAGATCATAGATATGATATAGAAGAAAGATTGTATACTTACAATACCTTCCTACACCCGACCAGACTGCAAACATTTTACTTGGTGAAGAACTCCTTCTGAGTTAAGAGGGAGTATGGATGACCTTAGCCAAAAACAAAACTTAGAGTACATCGGTATGAGACTTGGCTTGATGGAGAATGCCTCCCTAGCTGAGAGGGAGTGTTAATGATTGCAGCTATAGGAGACATCCTTCAGCCTACAAACCTTTGAGATGTGGAATATAACAATTATGTGAAGTCTTACTCTCATCTTACAAACCTGAGAGAAATCCCCTAATAAAGGGTTTTGTGGTTCCAACCTAGGACATGGGCTAGGAATGTATATGGCCTCCTCCATGATGTGAGAGAGAAGAACTCTAGATTATTATATGATGTAAGAACAATCTGTTGAGTTAGATAAATCTCGAAAAACGTTGGGCACATCATCATGGGAATAAGAATGAAGATGATGTGATAGCCTCCTCTGAACAACAACAAAGTTGATGTGAAGACTCTAGATGATCCTCCTGTTGGTGGCAGTGGGAAAGCAGATCTATAGAGTAGGCGTGACTATGGATGAACACAAGTGCACGTGCAAGGACCTAGCTCATCTGTGTAATGCAGTGACTCAGGTCTATGGCATCCCTATGCATGTGGCCCCTAGTGGATGAGCACTAGTGGGTGTATCAGATCCTTTGCTATATATTGTTCAAGAGTCAAACCTACCTGTAACCCTATTTATTATTTAAAGGGTATAGGTCGGCCCTATGTTAATATGATTAATATAAAGAAGATAATTAATAATGAAAATGTTAATTATAATAATAAAGTGTGTTCGACTTAGAGAGGTCGAACCTATTGTGCCAATGAGACACCCTTGCTAATTGGTCAAAGTCTAATATAAGTAGGAGATGATTCTCCATTGTAGAATCATATCCTCCACACATATGTTTTGGAAATTTCAGCAAACACTTCTCTTTTGCAAAGGTGTGCACCTCTCTTAGGTGCTATGGTTTCTAGGGCTTAAGCACCCTCTTGTGTGTTAAGTCATTTTGGTGGTGAAAGGTCTTTCTCTTGAAGAATATAGCAAAGGATTTGGCTGGGTTTTTCTCCCTTGTTTGAGAAGGGTTTCCCAGGATATATCTTGTGTTCTTGTGCATGGTGATTCTTCTTGTGATCTTGGTTCATGCAACATTTATGGTTATGACTATATGATAAAATGGAATGAACTTCATACTTAACCTAAATGCTATGAAAAACTAACATCAATGAAAACAAGGGTTAGATATTGGTTATCTTACCCGGAAAATGCAAGTTTTCCCTCCGTTTCTGATTTACCGAGATCACAAAGAGTGCACGACAAAAACCATACACAAACATGAAATCTCTTTCCTCTCTATTTATGAGTTTTCGAGATCATGCAAAGTGCAGGGAAAAGAGCATACACAGATTGAAAAGAGTAGCAACCCAGAAATAAAAAACAGAAAACCAAAATATTATCTATGAAGAAATTTAAAAGGGCATATTCAAGGTTTATACCTCTGAATTTGACTAAAATGGCCGTATCTTGGACAAATGGAAACCTTTTCGAGTGAAATGAAAGGCATTCCTAACTGAAACGAGTGCTCCGGACGCAATGGAATATTCCTCTCAGCCCATAAATGTATGAAAATGGAATAAATCACATATGCGGCAACATAGCTTCACGATGTTGATCTACAATGGGAGGAGTCTTCAAATGCATTTTGATACCATATTAAAAAACACAAGTATTCCAGCAGAGGACGAACACCTTTAGTAACCACTCACAAAACCAGATAAAATATCAACACATTGATGTTTTGATGTGGTAAAACCCCTACGGGGGAAAATTCACTACCCCAGCCAACGTGGACACTTGGATTAATTTATTAATGCAAAAGACAAATGTTACAGATATTTACAAGAGAGTTTCTTACAATCGATCATCAACACATGATCCTCCATGCTCTTTAATTAGACATCATGGACCAATCTAGTGTTAATCCACAAATCTAGTCGTTAAGACCGAGGAGAATATGAACCATCATATCAGTCTATGTTAGGAACATATCGTGATCGTCGAATTACCTAAGTACAAATTCATACTAAAGAAAAAACTTTTACCTAATGACACATTAGACCAAGTATAGCTCCCCCCCGCTCTGAAGCCCTGAAGTGCACTCTGAGCGAGTGCGTCCAAGAATCTTCCCTGGAAGCGCGCTCCAAAATTTTGAAGCATGCTTCAGAGATAAGTTGGACACTCTTGGTATTTTGGGAGCACCACACTCCGAAGTGCGCTTCAGAATTTTGGAGAGTACTTCTAGGGGTGGTCCTTACACTTTCTAGGACACTTCCTGAGTGCATTCGAGTAGACACGCACACTCCCAAAAGAGACCCACATATTTTTTTAAAAATTGAGTTTTTTTTTATTCTTTTTGAGTGAGGGTGGGGCCTAGCTTAGGATTAGGGTTTAGGGGAAATAAAGGAGGAGAATAAACTATCTCTTCCCCCTCCTTTCTCCTCATTCCTTCATCTTGAGCTTGGAGGAGAGAGCAAAGGAGAGCTTGAAAGTTCAAATTTGTGAGAGCTTGGAGGAGAAAACAAAGGAGAGCTTGGAAGAGTTAGCAGAGAGGAGCTTGGAGGAGAGAACAAAGGCAACCATCTTCCTAAGGTTTCAAATTTCAAGTTTCAAGAGCTAAAGAGGTAATCCCAAACCCCAAATCCCTCATTTCCTTGGGTTATACTTGTTTATGTTTTTTTCCTCATCTCCTACTCTTTCCCATTCCTTCTTCTCCCTCATTTATTGCAAGTTATTCATCTAAAACTTGAAGAAAATGGTTTTCTTTTGGTTTATCATTCCTTTTCTGGTTCTCATGGTCATGGTGGGGAGAAGGCATCGAAGGGAAGAAGAGGATAGTGATGATTCTCATGATGACCCACAATATGAAGTTGTTGAAGGGTTCAAAGAGGAGGAAGAGGGCAATGAAAGGCACAAAGCTTTATTGAGATCCTTGTAGAGATTTATGACAAAACTTGAGGAGGGGAGAGGTGGTGGAAGCATTAAATTTTTATGTCCCCATGAAATTCATGAAGGAAAACCTTATATTGGTTCATATATCCGTGTGAGGAGGCATATTTGTGGTGTAATGGGGAGTGCTAACAATAAGGGGGGCCATTGGGATCTCAATTTGCCCTTAGATATCCAAGGAGCAGAGAGAAAAACACAAAAATATAGAGGAAGATGCACAAAAAAAGTATGATAAAAAAAAAAACTTCAATCTGATGCCTCATCTAGATTCGGTGGCAACACATCTCCATCTCCTCATGGTTCTAGAACCTCTGGATCTAGAAGAACAATAACAGATTTTCTTGATATTGGAGGTAGGGATGAGGTGGATGCAAAAGTGGTTTAATTTCTCTATGCTTGTGGTATCCCATTCAATGTGCTTCGCTCCCCATATTGGCATGATCTTGTCAAGGCAATCAACGAATCCCCCAAAGGATACAAGAGCCCCAACTATGAGAAAGCTAGAACTGTGTTACTTGATAGGGTAAAAGAAAAATTTCAAATAGCCCTAACACGGTTTACAAATGAATGGGGGGACTTTGGGGTATCCATTGTATCAGATGGTTCGAAAAATGTTAGAAACCAACATTTGATCAATGTTCTTGGTGTTTATGCTATCGATGTAGTGTTTCTTACAACACATGACTCCTCTTTAATCATTTCATCTTCCCAAAACATTTCAGATCTCCTCTTGAAAACAATTAATGATGTTGGTCCTTCTAATGTGATTCAAGTAATCACTAATAATGCAACAAACTGTAATGGAGTAGGTAAAATCATTGAGTGAGTTCATCCATACATCTTTTGGTCTGGGTGTTTGGTGCACACCTTGAACCTTTTAATGAATGATATTGTTAAGCATAGAGAATGTGGATGGATTAATCAGTTGTACAAGAGAGGGAATCAACTCATCAAATTTATCACTAGGAATACAAGGGTCAATTACTCCTACAACACTCACTCTTGGTTGTAGCTACTTTGTAGAAATTTAAATGACAAAATCTGCTTAACAATATTATGTCATACACTTAGCAACCTAGAGATCACTGTCTTCTATGAACTCTGAAATGTCTAAACCCACATTTAGAAATTACCATAAGCAGAAATACACATTGCTAAGCAATTTTGCAGTGGAATAAACACAATGAACAACAATCATTCAACTCATAAATTTATGCAATGCCAGAGAAAACCCCAATGTGGCGAAACCTAATGTGTGAGAGAGAGAGAGAGAGAGAGAGAGAGAGAGATTTTGTTAGGTTCAGGAAAGATATATCAGCAACAACAATACAATCTCCAGCAAGAGAAATCCGCTTACAACACACTAAAACTGCCCCCAAATATTTTGCCTTGGAAAATGTGCCAAATCCATATTGTTGTATGCCCTGCTCGTAAAACAACACCTTGAAAAATGTGCCCACAGTCTGTTGTACGACCTGATTTGTACGACCCTTCTGCAGCAAGAAAAACCCTCCAACGACCTCAAAATTCTTGCCACACTTTGCCTCGATTTCCGTGCCCTCTTTCCCTTGTTGTATGGACTGTATGGATCCATACAGTATGGCCTCCAACAACAACAATAAATATCAACACTCACACGAAAATATTCTCTTCGGATTTGTGCCCAATCTCTCTTGAGAAATGTGCCCTCCTTGTTGCCCTATTTCCTATCTCAATATCTCTTGGAAATCTCTCTCAAACTCTTCTCAATGTGTCTTGCACACTATTATCGCGCAATTTGTACTTGCCCCAAAAGCCCAAGGCAAGTGGGCACAAAATTGGTGTAACAAGGAGGATGACATATCACTCTCACCTTAATAGGAAACCTCTTTCTATTTAGGAGTATGTCACAGTACCCCGAGGGAGACGTCCCCAGTGACTTGAGGGTTTGAGAAGGCTAAGGTAAAAGCTATAAGAAAGTCCCACCCCTCTCACAGGTCACTCAGATCAAAAGTTCCAAAGTTTTACTGAGATGAAGCAAAAGATAAATTAGGTGTACTTGCCCATAACAAGACAACAAATAGAAAATAAATGCAATTTGCAAGTACCATATGGCGTCAATGCTTCATAAAATCATAAAATTATGAAAGATAAACAAGCTAATATAGAACTGAAGCAATGCAAATATTTACAAAAACAATGAATATTTAGCAACAACCACAACAATTATGCCTCAATAATGCTTAAGAATGACAAGAAACAATAGCCTTAGGATGACATAATGATAACAATTGTCAGGAGCGATTATGGTAATGTCTAATAAGCTTTCAATCTTGCTTTTAGGATGAATTTTCTATTGTTATAGATGGTTGTAGCAATCTTTTGCAACAACAATGAATTAGTTAGTGAGTTAGTCTAGCTTAAAGTCAGTAGAAGTTAGTATAAGTCTTAGGGAAGATAGTTTAAGAGTTGTTTGGTCAATCAATCACTTATGAGGAGTGGACTAGTGCCTTTTAGGGAAATGGAGTCAAGGTTAGAAACAACAACTCTTAGATGAAAACAACAATGACAATAAACAATCTAAAGGGATGGATGAGATGATTGAGGTGTTAGTAACCTAAGGCCTCAATGTCTAAACCCTAGAAGGAATGATTGCTAGAAAATAAGTAGCCTTAGGCCTTAACGATTTCCTTATTCCTTAGATTAAATTTGAAGTAAAATGTATGAAGCAAATGAAGTAATTCTACTAGAGTTCTATAATGGTAGGGCTCTGGTGTATACTTCAAAATAAGTGTTCTCTAGTAATTTCAAGTAGGTGGAAAATTATAAGGAAAAATATAGTAGCATATGTTTTTCCCCTAGGGTTTCAAACTAACAATTTCATAATCTTTGATATGAACAAGAAAATTCACCATAACCATTGAAAATAAAATGAAGAATTGCAGATTTACTTACTTCATCAAGACTAATCTAGCAACAAACCCTAGTTGAAGACTTTCCACCATGAAAATGCCAAAATACACCAATATTAGCCTCTCCAAGAAGTTGCACTTAATTTAAGCCAATAACCCTTAAAGAGGGCCGAATTTCAGACCTCACACTTATGTGAGTGAAAGATGATGCTAATAATGAGGTACGTTTCCTCTACTTATACAATATCAATGACCTCTAATTAAAATTTATGTCAGAAAAGGTCGACATGGCCAAATTACATCAAAAATCTAGTTTTTACATAAATTCAAAGAATTAAACCCTAAAATGTCCAATAGAGGTGATGTCATGCCCTCCTACGGTGATGTTGGGCCTCATAAGTGGGACGTCAGGCTCCATGAGAAAAATGTTAGGCCTTCCAAGGCTTCCGGATAATGCCACACGTGCCACCTAGCACACAACTACCTCCATCATGTCCACCTGACGTTGGGTGACGTCATCGGCCTCCCAAGGCCAACGTTCAAGGGGGAGACAAAGATCCCCCTAGGTTCAAGTCTGCCAAAGCATCTCTCGTGGAACATCCTTCTTTTTCTCTGGTGTAAGCCTCTGGTGTCTTTCTACCCCCAGTTGGGGTTACGACATCCATCTATTGGGATTTTAGCCCCATGGAGGTCCGAGATAATCATCTCCCCATATGTACTTGTCCACTGAGCATGGTACATATCAATGTCAATCAAATCTAATAACAAAATTACCCAAACATGTGCATCAAACCCCCCTTTACCTAGACAAATGCTCAAAGACGTTATGTAATTTAACAAGCCATGTTTGGAGAGGATCTCAAGATGTCCTATTGGGATAATCCTTCTCATGTTTGGGGTGTTTCCCATGTGAAGACCAATCTAGGTCATGTAGGTGTATGAAATGGTGTAGGGACTATTTGGGAAAGGGGTGCAGTCATAACAGGGAAATATAGGTCTTACTTGTGGGCACCTTTGTAGAGGGAAAGCTACACCTTGTCATGGATGCCATTGTTTCCTAGCCCATTCAATGCCTTTTATTCTTTCTCTTATTTGTTTTTATTTTCAAGAAAATAGCTGGGGGGAAACTGGCCTAGCATGGTGACCAGTGGTGACATCGTTACCCACAAGCACTTTATGGAAATGAGAATGTTGGCTCGTGATGAGACTCCCTTTCTCTTGGCTATGCCACCAAGAGCCACTACCCTAGTTTGGTGATGATCCAAAAACGAAGGTATTACTGATAAATTGCAAGTTAGTTTAATGTACTTTTTGCATCGGATCATTAAGAATG
>SNQJ01S0125244.1:1072-26404 GCA_010110895.2 Picea sitchensis | reverse complement strand
GAGAGAGCAAGTCACCAATCAGATTGTTCAGGTCCATTACCTTCCCACTACAGAACAAATTCCAGACATCTTTACTAAGCCCCTAGCCAAGACACCATTTGAATATCTCAGACAGAAGCTGGGTGTCATTTCGTTTCACACCTAAAAGAGTCCATCCTTTTAGGGGGAGATTTGTATTGTTTGAATATCTAATTCCTCCTAAAATTACTGCAATAGCTTAGGGGGAGCATGCCTTTTCTTTGAAATTGATGTCAAAGGGGGAGAAAAGAATTTTGGTGCCTTAGTTTCCATCAATGCCAAAGGGGGAGATTGTTGGAAAATGTTTAACAGGCAGCATATGATTTTCATTGATGGCAAGTACAACACTGATGATGGCTTGAGTACAACAACGATGATCAAGAGGAAAATAGAAGATAAGTCTAGGAAGATCGAATGATCGAAGGCAATGCAACATTGATAAAATGATTGAAGGATTGAGAAGCATTTCAAGCGCTGAACAGGAGGACAGATCTCAGACATTAGATCCAAGCACGGGATCCAACCATCATTGGATCAAGCAGAACGTGCACGTTCTTTAAAGTGCAAGGAGAAGCATGCGTAGAAAATCTCGAAAGAAGGAGGACCGTCCATTTACAGGTAAGACACGTGGAGATATATCATCATTTCCCTGACTGGAGAGTCAAAGGAACAGGGTTCCCTAACCTCTCGAATTCATGATATGAGAAATCACGATTTAATCGCAGTCGTTGAATAGAGATCAGATCTGGACCGTTGATCTAACTCCATATCAGAGTTTTGCGAATCACGACATGGAGAGGAAAAGAAACAATGCAACAAGAATTGAGAAATTGCGATTTAATTGCAGCCATTGAATCAAGGTCTGATCTGGACCATCGATCTCAGTCCATTTCGGAGTTTCACGGATCGAGAGTTGAAGATGTCAAAGAACAATAACTACAGGAATCCCGAAATCACGATATGCGATATTGCGATTTAATCGCAACCGTCAAATCAAGATATGATCTGGACCGTTGATACGACTCCATTACGGAGTTTCGTGGATCAGGAATTTGAAGTGACAAAAACACTGAATGTCAAGAGTGTCGAAATGACAAAAACACTGAACCTCATATAAAGAAAAAGAGGTTTTTACCCTGTATGTGTTTCCTCGGGAAATATCTGTCTCTGTGTTTCTCATATATGTGAATGATGCTGAAAGTGCCATTATTTATTTCCCTGCATTATTGTGAACATCATTCACTGTTTCTGCAAAGAGGTTAAAATAAGCATAATTGTTTAAGCACGGTAACAACTGATTCACCCCCCCTCTCAGTTGTCCAACAAAGGAACCTGCACCAACTCCAGATCAACATAAGGTAATAACTGAGGTTTTGTTGTAGTGGATGGGTCAATGGTTTTGAAGTCTAAGCGAATGAATTTGAACACTCTTCTCTAGGAAAATCTATGTGGGAATGTTGTGATTATCATTCTTTCTATGACTTGTTGTTCTTGGTACGTAGGCTCAATTGTTGGAGCATGCTCTAGCTAGCTGTAGATTTCATCAAACTTTGATGATGACTCTCTATGCAACATTTTTTGTACATCCAAATTAGTTTGGAGCACCTTAACGATGCTCAAGACTGTTGTAGGGGTCTACCCTGGGACTTACGCTGGAGTGTTGATGTAAATATCCTTTTCTCGGCATTGATCAGGAAACACTTTATGAAAAACAAACTGTGAGGTGATTTCCTATTCGATGGGTGTCGTGCTTGTATGTTTTAGTGGAGTTGGTGTGTGCTTATGTTCGCTAGTGTCAGGGATTGGAATTATCTTAACTGGTACCCTTCACAGGTCGATTATTTTTTGGTGTTTCCTGCGTCTGCTTATGTTTGATCCCTTTCCCTTTATCATCTTTCTTAGAGACCTATGCATGCATCCGTTGATCCGATGGCCCTTTTCCCTTCCCTTGGGCTATGTCCTCCTATTGATAATATTCAATAGGTTCCTTGCCTTTATATTGGGTTATCTATACCCTTTTCTTCTCTTTCCTCCTTTTGTTCTGCATCTCTAATTTCTCTTCATCGTCGTTTGTTGTGGGATGAACTTTGGTTATCCATTCGATGATGACCTATTGAATTTCCTCCTCGGTGATGTATAAAGGGAACATCCATGTTTCAGACTTTAGATATGGATGTGGGGTGATGAAAATATTATGGAAAGTATATCCAAACAAGAGGTAGTACTCATACCTTTCCATGATGTTGCATAGTATGTTGAGTGGTGGTGTAGTCTCTTTGGTCAGTGTCATAAACAATAGCTAGAAAGAGGTTTTATTCTCGACCTGGATCTTCTTGTCTTTGTTTTATTGTGACTCTAGGAATTTTTACACGGGGAAGGCTAGTGAGACATGTGAATAACAGTTACATCCCCGTGGTGTATTCCATACTATCATGGCTAGTACGAGTAACACCCAACTGTAGTGAAAATCCCTGTGAAATCTTATGATTCCAAGCATTCTTGTACACATTCGTTTAGTAACTATTGTGCCCAAAAACCCCAATTCCCCTAATGTTTCTCAAATAAGTAAACCAAAAATAAAATAAAAACAAAAATAAGTGGTTTGGAAACAAGGAAAACAACTACCATAAATTCAGATGATGGAGGTGACAAGGACCCAACAAGGAAAAATATTGAAAAATCTCATATTGTATATACTTTTGCCAAAATAAAAAGAGATAACAAGAAAATGGGGATAGAAATAACTAAAATTGAAGGAATTCCCCAGGTAAAGGATGTAGACAACCTTATCAAATAACCCAACTGGTATGAACAACGACCGTTGGAAACCCAAGAAATTGTCAAAGGTATTGTCACTCAGGAAATGGAAATATTTGAAGAGGAGCCTGTGACAATGCACCATGCGGCCTACAATATAAGTTATAAAAGTTTGTTAATTGAAAAAGTAAATGGGAAAATCAAGAAAATGTTTGAGAAATGGAAATTGGAAATTGATTTCCATGGGGCTCCAACATCAAATATTGTACAATTTCATGAAGCAACTGGGTAAGCAATGAAGGAATTTTTCGGTAACATTGAAAAGGAAAATTTAATTTTAAAGGAAAAAACAAAGGAATTAGAGGCAACTATAATTCCAATACCATTGTTTTTTGATCCATTAAACACAGTTCAGGCAACACTAATCTTAGAGGATATTCTAGAAAGAAGCAACAAGTGGAAAGGTTCATATAGTCTACTATTAGAAGTAAGAAAGTACATTGGAGATGGGATTCAAAAAAAGAATAAATTTGATCCAAGAAATACGGGATCTTTCACAAAGGTCCACCAATCTTTCAACACGGATTACACATTTCAAAGAATATCTTCAAAAAGATCCAGAAAATGATGAAGGTTTTTACAAAGACATCGTGGGTACATTTTCAACTAAAGTTTCAATTTTAAGTGATATCCAAAGAAGATAAAAAAACTTTCCTTATAATATCTAGATGAAACAAATTAATGCTTGTTGGTTGAAAAAAATAAAAATCTTAAGAGAAATGATAAATGAGTTAGATGATGTGAAGAATAAAAGAGGTATTAAAACTTGATGTATTAAAAGTTGCATGGGCGAGTGAGTTCATTGATTCAATAGAATTCTCCAAGGAATAAATTGAAAAGTGTCTAGTCAGATACATCAACATAAATGATGAGGTAGAGGACATGCTACACCAATTAGGCATGGACCTAAGAGAGATTAAGAATGAGCTAATCGAAATAAATAACAAACATGAGATCATGGTGGCCCCCATGAGGGAATACATAGAAGAGTGACTAAGAAAATCCCTAATCAAAATCACTGAGCCAGATCAATAAGAAATAGTTGCTGTAGTTATGCCACCTCCATCACAACAAACATTCGTAAAATAGGCACAAGAAAACAAGTAAAGGATGAGAACAATTTCCATCATAGTGAGTCAAGTAGAAACCCTATTATTTTCTTTGTTTTCCTTCTTCTACAATCAATTGCCATATTTCCCAGCAATATGTGAAACTCAAGGCTGATTCTTGACTATTTCTCTTGTGTCTTCCAGGTATTTTGTTTCATGGTATACTAGAGCCCCATCCCAATCCTCTTTGAAGGACAAACACAATCTTTATTTGTATTTCAATACATTATTTTTTACTTTAAAGACACATATTATTTTTTGAGGTTCCTAAAGAACAAATTTGGGACAAAAAATTATTGTAATCTCAAGACCTCGATTTTAAGCATGAGATTTCAAATGTATGTCTATAATAATCATATTTGTTCCTAATGAAATGATCATTTAAATTTCTCTACCATATGTGGCCCATACTTTCTTATTTCCCTTCTTTGAGTCTTTTGTTTTATTTTGTTGAATATTGTGATGGAAATGTCGTCTTATCTCACTGCACATTATTTTGATTTATGGTCCTATAAAGTATTATAAATATTTATTTTGTATAAGATACCTGGTCCTTTCTCAGGTATTCGTTACATCTAAATATTTATTTCAAATAATTATGGTTCTTATCAAACATTGTTTATATTCTTATATGTTATTTAAATATAGGAGTACCACCTCTTAAAAAAAGTTGGGGGATTCTATCCTCGTGAGGTTGACTCAAAGAATGTACAATAGTAGTTAATACCAACATTCTAGTGAGAAAAACCAAACCTTACATAACCACATGCATCCTTGTTAATTCTATTGGAGCGTGAAAATCATAACAAACTTGCCAGCTTACCCTCAACCTCGACCATGACCAGTCGGGTTGTTACAAAAATGGTCACAATAATTACTAAATATCTTCGGGGATTCGACATGCATGCAATGTCTTTAAGTCCTTGCACATAGTACAAAACATGTTGGTGCATGTAGTATATCCTTGGTCGGTGTAGACATTAAAGGTTGGCGTTGTGCGATGCATTTTCTTGGGCATACATACAGTGTTGACTTATGGAAAACATGAAGTATACAAAAACTTAAGGTGCCAACATGCCCCCATCACTATTAGCTAGATTTTCCTTAAGCCAATAACATTGATTACAACTTGATAGAGGATATTGATGGCACCATATTTGTTAGCACTGAAATTTTGTTTGCAACATTGCATGCAAATGGTTACAAAAATACAATAGTTCCAAACAACTATTAGTTCACCTACAACACCAAAAATGCATTTCCAAGAGGAAAAAACTATACAACTGGGAAAAAATTGACATGCCCTGAATCACTAAAGGAAGCACGTGCACAGTGCATGGGCCAAAGAATCCCATAGAGCGCACAATGCGCCATATGCGCGATTGTGTATGAGAAAATCCACACAATCCTATGAACGATGCATTTGTGGTTCTTGTCGGCCCCTCAACCACTTATGGACCAGATCCCAACTTGATTTGACCCTAATATCTGAGTTGAATCTGAATGGGGGGTTGGTCAAGGACCAAAGGGTGACTTAAAGGGACCCTTGTTCACGCCAAGAACCAATTTAATAAAGCCTTGAAGACATGCTATAAATGGAGGCCATGGTTGCACTAAGAATTTAAGATTTCTATAGTAATGTTATGCTACCTCAATCCTCCCTTGATAATCCTATTTTCTCCTTGGAGAATTCTAGCAACATTCCAATAGGCCATTCCACTCACCTCTTGAGGGAATAGGCTTGGATTTCTTCACCATTTTCTTTCTATTTTATCATTGTAATAAGAGCTCTCCATTAGAGAACTCAAGATCCCTCCCAAGGAGGAAGAGGGGATCCATAAGTCCTCCTTTCTCTACAGTGTTTTGCCAACTAATATAGTTATCCATTAGTGGCATAATCTTGGTCATTTGGTTGATTGATTTTGGTTCAAAGTTTCTTATGCATTCTAGTTTTATTTCCTTAGATGTTTTTAGTTTATTTACTTATTTATTTCATGTGATTGGATTGTCTAACTCATGCAATAACATCTGTCTTATCTAGCAGGCCCAACTAGACTTGTAAGTGCCCTTGTTTTGCTCACCCAAGTGAAGAAACATACACAATATATTAGGGACCATACTGGGGAAAAGATATTGATTTCCTCCCTATTTGGGCTTTTAGAGCACTTCTTTTTGACCCATTTGTCTTGCAGGTACCAAAACCGGCCTAGTCTTACCTTCTAAGAGCCAAGTTTGGAGTTGGAGGAGGAGAATTTCACTTAAATTCCCCCCCCCCCGACACATATCAGAACGCGCATGGGTATTTCAGCCCACAGATGCGCACTCAGTGCATTGTGCGTCCAAAAGGCCTCTTTTCTCTGTGCATTCATGCAATTTTTAAATGCACTCCACCTAGATTCCTTTCCCACATGAAAGGTTAGTCAAACATAGGCACTTAGGAGGTAAAAAGAACCATATTTCTCCTCTTTTTCTTTGGTTTCCACATGGATGGCTTGTTTTGATTGTAAAATTTAAGTTGAGATTCTTTGCTATCACATATAAAAACACTTGCATTGGGACCAGAAATCAAACTTTGATCATTGAGTATGCTCTTCTCTCGCACCATAGAGCGATATTGAGAATCAGAAAGGTGATTAAGGGGGCATTTCATATCCCTTAACAAAATATTTAGGATAGGACAAAGCCCCCCTACGACTCTTCTTAGTTTATTTTTGAAATTATCTTAAAATTGTAAGGGCCCATACATTCCCACATGTTGCAAAATTAGGATAGTTTTTGAAATTACTTTCTTAGTTTACATCACTAGGAGAGTTTAAAGATCAAAGTAACAGGCCCATACATGCACACATGCTTGCAATCTAGGATAGTTTTTCGAAGTTTTCTTAGTGTAAACAACATTAAGGAGTTTAAAGGATTGGTAAGAACCCATATGTCCACATGCTAGTTCTTTAGGGATTTTAAAATTCCGCAATGTTGTACCAATGACATATAGTAACATAAGTAACCAAGATTTGTAAGGACCACAGGGAAGTCCACGTGTTGCAAAGTTACACCTAACATATTAAAATTTGGCACATTTTATCACTTTCTCACACACAAAGTCACTCCTCACTCACATAATTTCATCTTGAATTGTGGAGGTTGAAGTAGGTCTTCACGGAAAGAATTTTAAATTTCCCACTATTTCTTGAAGAAATTATCCACACCCACTTAATTCAAACGAGATTGGTTCACACCCTCAATATCTCAACCCACCACATTTAATTTTTTTCAAAAAACACACTAAGTTTTCCTCCACAGGAGGTGCCAAAAGAATTTTTTTAGTCTAGGTAGGATATCGGGGGTAGGCATCCAAATAACCCCCCGTTATCTGATTCTCACATTTTTCAAACATTAGATGTTGACAAATAGGGAACTTTTAAATCCTCCAAGTCAAGTGTTCCTAACACCATAAGGTAGGGAGATACCAGTGAAGTGTTGAAGGCCGAGGTCTGGTTGTTCTACGCATCCCCCCTTGAGTCACCCAACTCTTGGAAGGGATCCATCCCGTGACCCATTTCTGAGGCCGAAAATCGAAATGTTGCACTTTGACCGAGGTACCTAGTGGCCAAATTTAGGACATCTACCCAGATGGAAATTGTGGGCTGCAATTGCACCTTGATTAGATTTTGTGTGGCTATTGGGAAACATCGCCAACTCTTTTTGGATATGCACCCTCTACCCCTCATTATAACTAATTTTTTCATCCTTCACTATTTCCTCTTCTAGTGGCTTCAGACCCCAATGTTGAGTGCTCTTGGAAGGTCCAGTGCTATTTATGTATGATGCTCATTTGATTACATGCAATTGTGAGATATATTGTGAAGGTCCAAATTATACAAGTCTCTTGTTCATTTATTGCTCTCATCACCTTTTTCACACATTCACTTTGCTAGTCAGACATCATAGGGGACCCACAGAATCCTCGTCGTTCGAGATGCTTGCAGAATCTCCCTCCTATTCTAGGAGGAGTTCCTAGTCTTGCCAACTCACTGGATCAACCTTATCACACCCCTGTGAGTGCCACTATTTTTGGATCATCTTTGCTTGGTTTGACCTTACTTGGGTCCACTTCCCAAGGCCATCCATCCACTAGAACTCTTTCACAAGGAGGCAAAGGGAAAACTTCTTCTCAATTGAGAAGTACAACCCCACCAAACCCCCCTCAAGGGCCAGGTCCACTACCTGCTCACACCATGACTTGAAGTAATCCTCCACCGCCACCCCCCATGCCACATTTGATGTCTCTCAACATTCCTGATTTGAGTAAACTCATGAATGACCCTATATTTTATCACCCCACAGGGCCCAATATGCCTACCAAACTACCTTCAGATATTCCCAAATTTGAAGTAAAATCGGGGGAATATCCCACCAACCATGTCATGACCTTCCACTTATGGTGCTCTTCAAATAGCATCATGGATGACTCCATCCGCTCTTAAGGTTATTTCAACGCACACTCACTAGTCCATCGGTCAAATAGTATGTGGACTAAAAATCAGGGTCCCACATGAATTTTGAATCCTTGGCCAAAGAATTATTGGCCTTCTTTCAACTACCAGTTCATCACAACACTGGTCTAGAACTCCTTTCCGAGTGAAAATGAACCTCATCTACACATATTTCCGACCACATTCATGAATGGCGTCGACGACATAGTTTATGTAAAGAAGAAACCACCAAAGAACAATGTCTCAATTGGTTTCTCAAATCACTCATCTCTATCCTTGCCAATGATGTGGCATCCACCTTCCCCCAAACCAAAGAGGAAGCCATCAGCAAGGCTCAACAATAAGACCTTATTTATGCTCAGTCAGGTTACTTATACACGGTAATACCTGATGCATCGAGACTTGTACCATTCAACTATGACAAACCTGGGATGTCTCATGCGATAGATGGATTGATTGGTACCACAACACACCACAACCCATACATCCAACCACCACCTATGTACCATACACCCCAATATCTGTCGATATATGTAGGTCCATCTTATTACCCTCCTCCCCTTTACCAGCAACCATATCATGTTGCTCCCCCTCCACCCATGAGTGGAACCTTGCTGGCACCCATCATGCGCCCAAATTCTCAACCAAGTTCAGGTTCCCCCTCTACCTCAACATATAACCTGGGCATAAGTGAAAGTGCTTCTCCTTCCTATGCGCCCTATAGATAATTACCACAACATAATCTATATTATCCATTTCCTGGTCCTCCCCAACCAATTTCTCCTCCACAGGGACAACCACACGTCAGTGTTAACTTTGTTCATCCCTCTCCCATTCAACAATCTCATACTTTTGAAAATTTGAATATGGAAAATCCGGTCCATCAGCCGAATAATTCCAAAAATAAAGGGAAAAATGGAAACAATAATAACCTAGGACTAGGAGGAAATAAACCCCAACAAAACCAACCTGCTAGGGGCAACCAGAATCAGGGTAACCAGAACCCCCAAGGGGAAAATAACAACAAAAACCAAGGGAGGAACAACAACAACAACCTCTGGACGAAATTCCCTTATGCTCTTTGCGGTGAGAATGGTCATTATAATCACTATTTCCCCCAAATTTCTGACTTCAAATGGATGAAAGACTCCCTGAATGCACCACATCCTCTAGCACCACCTACCCCTCAACAGGCCCCACAACAGTATTTGCAACAACCACCCCTGGCTATGTTTCAAAACCCTATTCCACACCAAGGTGTGATGAATACCCAATAGGATTTACATCCTTCCCCACCACAAATGGGACAGTATCAAAACCCTAGAAATCCAATGGATCACAATCTCCTCCTAACTAGCAAAGAAGAATTTTTTCTTCAAATGCGCAATCGTCAATACAATGCGCCCCCTGACTCTACTCCCATCACTTCAGAAGCATCTCCAACTACAGCTAGAAAACCCTTGATGATCCCATGCCCTAACACTGAACCCCCCATCTATATCCCTCGCATCTCGTTATGATGGAATGTCAACAACTTTCAGGCTAGGGCGGCACACAATTATAGTTTGTTCGATGAATTGTTGCAATCTTCTGTAGCCATGTTAGTATTGGAGGTCCTCCAAACCTTCCAAAATCAATGGAAATACTTTCTTTCCACCTTGGGGGTAATCAACCCAACTGATACTAGACTCATCACATTTCATCTAGATAGTGGGGAACCTCGTCTCCTCGCTTTGGTAGCTTTCCAGATACCAGTCAAGATTCAGAACATCATGGTTCATCGATGTGTCATTGATGAAGGTGCATCCACATGCATCATGTACAAAATGGTATGGAAAAAACTTGTCTCTCCCAATCTAGTACCATCCACCATCACTTTAAGAGATTATGATGGTCGACCATCCTCCCTTGAAAGGATCTTTCAAAATGTCCACGTGGAACTCGGGGGAAAAACCATCCTTATTGACATTGAGGTTATCGACGCCCTGCTCAATTACAACATCTTGTTTGGATGTAGCTACATGTACGCTATGAAGGTAGTAGAATCTTCTGTGTTTGAAACGATGATGTTCCCCCACAACAGGAAAGTCATCACCATCAACCAAGTTTCACATTATGAGCCTAACCACTCCGCCAACATCGATAACATCCTGCCTCTTGTTCGCACTAGTTCTGACGCATATCCACTCATGGATATGGGCCCAAGAATTTTCAAAGACCCTTCCTTATTGGGGGAATACCATGGAGCACCACCCCTCATAGACCCTTCAACACATGTGTGTGTCATATCTTCTAATGGGACTGAAACCATAGATACCATTCCTACCACTGAGGCTTATCCACCCCTCGATGTCCCACCAATTGAATAAATTTTACCTTGGGGTTACCTGAGAACCGTACTACACCACTTATCCCTGATTTCACCCTCCCCCAGGGGAAAATCCCAGTTTGGGAGACAATTCCCCAAGCCATCACTCAAATCCCCTTCTTCTACCCCCCACTAGGTGTATAATCATTTAAGGTAGCTGCAATGCTTACCCTTATGAACATGGTGCTCCCCATACTTGTATGGTATCTTAACCCTCCCGAGATGGTTCCTCAACCATCCCTCCCTCTTTAGTCAGAGGGAATCTCGATGTAGATTCTAGTACTAACTCTGGCCACACCACCCTCACCCCCACTTTTTGGCACCACTGCTACGGCTGGGGTTAGACAAAAGAAGAAACATCCCATCTCTCCACTTCCTTCCCGAGTTCAACCTCCTTGCGCACTATGCGAAAGAGAGAGACACCCCACTAATATATGTCCTTCTCTTCCCGAGTTACGCAATTGGATCCAACTCCCTAGAGAAACCACATCACTCGCTGCTACACCAAGCACACCTAGTACAACCACAACATCCCCTACTACAGGCAATAAAGGGCTACGAACCAAATTTGCATGTGTCATCTGTTCATAGTATGGAAACTATACTCATCGTTGCCCAGCTCTACCTTAGTTTTGACAGATGATGACGGTAGTACGCCAAACCTTTCAGCAATATCCCTATCCACCAACACCTTCGGGTACCCATGTCACTGAAATACATTATGTCTCGACCTCAATCTTCGAACGAATGAGTTACCCTTTCTCTCTTTGTAACTCACTTTCTCATTTCATGTACCAGTTTCCTTATATCATTGAATGCAAGCATCGTCAAATAACCCTTATTCAAGATCCTACGACCACCTTACCTCCTGTGATGCAAGGGATTCCCCCTATCCCTTCTCCAGATACTATTCACATCACCTCCCCTAAACCTGAGTCACTTCCCATCCCTCCATGGTTCATGGATAGACTGTCTGAGGACGTTCCCCCAAATCCTCCCAATTCTCCGGTTCATTTCCCCCAGGAAATATTACCCCGACCACAATTTACAACCCATAGTGTCTGGACATTTGGTTTATGTCAAGCGATCCATCACACCATAGTTTTGATACCCCCTCTACATCTTCACCACTTGAAAACAATCAAACAGTGACAATTACCCCTGTTACCCTCCCCCGAATCCCCTATATTCTCGCATTTTTCACTACGACGAAGATATCCTGTAGGAACTCACTACCCCCGAATTCCCATGTAATGCGCTCCATCACAGAGCATTTTTTCTCTCATAGGAATCCTTTGACCCTCATAGCCAAGCCTCCATATGTGCAATCGAAACCAAGGATTTTATTCCATCAGGGAATATAGACAGGTTCAAAAACCCTATCCCTGCACCTGATTCTTTATAAGAAGGAAACATGGCCAATATTTCCCCCACTGTCAAAATCTGCATTTCAATCAAACTAAGAATCGTAGAGGACATCACCATTGGCACCGCATTCTCCCCTAAGGAACTCACAACTTACAAAGATCTCTTTCTGGAATACCAAGATATTTTTTCCTGGTCATATACAGAGATGCCCAACCTTGATCCTTCTATAGTCGAACATCACATCAACACATGACCCAATGTCGCTCCAGTACATCAAAAGCAACACCCACTTCACCCATCAAAATATGTGGCTATCAAAGTCAAAATTGACAAGTTACACGTTGCAGGGTTCATCTACCCCATTGCATATACCTCATGGGTCTCTAACCCACTCCCCGTTAACAAAAACATGGAACTATTTGCATCTGCATCAACTTTTGTGATATCAACCATACTTATCCCAAAGACAACTTCCCAACCCCTTTCATTGACCAGATTATCGATGAATGTGTCTGCCATGAGGCCTTATCCTTCATGGATGGGTTCTCTGGCTATAATCAAATCCAAATCCATCCAGCAGATTAGTATAAAACCGCATTTACCACCTGATGGGGTAATTTTTCTTATTGTGTCATGCCTTTTCGACTAAAAAATGTGGGTGCTACATTCCAATAGGCCATGACTTATGTTTTCCATGAACTTGCTTGTATCATCCTCACTTACTTGGACGACCTCACTGGTTGATCCAAGAAATGAACTCAGCATTTATATGACTTACGAGTTGTCTTTCAACGATGTCGATAGTACAATATCCGCTTGAACCCCCTCAAGTGTGTATTTTGTGTCACCGTCCGATGCCTCCTTGGGTTCATAGTCTCCTAACATAAAATCATAGTGGACCCCTTCAAGATCCAAGCTATCACAAAAATTCCACCACCTAGGAATTTACGCCAACTGCAGAGCCTACAAGGAAAAGCTAACTTTTTATGATGCTTTGTCCCAGATTACACCACTTGCACGCATGGTTTTCTTCTCTTACTATGTCATGATATCCCATTTCGATGGTATGAACATGCCCAAACAGATTTTGATGATTTAAAAGAGGTGCTATCTAATGCCTCTTTGATTAGTCCTCCCGACTATGATCGTGATTACATCCTCTACTTATCGGCCTCAGTCGTCTCAGTACCAGGAGTTATCGTCCAACTAGGGGATGATGGTTGTGAGCATGTTATTTACTACATCAGTAAAAATATTTTAGGACCACCCCTGAAAAAAAATCACGAGGAGAAACTCGCCCTCACAGTTGTCCTCGCAGTCCAAAAATTGCATCATTATATCTTGCTTCGCACTACCAAAGTCGTGGTAGATTCCAACCCCATGAAGTACTTTCTTAGTTGACGACATATTAATGGAAAATTTTCCCGATGGATCATCATCCTTTAGGAATACGACCTAGAGTTTTCAAATCCCAAAAGAAAGAAATCACTTGTTCTCTCTGAACTCATCATGAAGTTTCCCTCGGACGCTAAAGGTTCACCCGTCAATACTGATTTCCCTGATGAACACCTCTTCTACATCCCCTTAGATGACCCCTAGTATGGTGACCTTCTCATCTACCTTCAGACACAAAATTTTGGGTCTCGTCTCTCTCAAGATGATCGTTGACTCATTTGTCATCAAGCCCCTCGGTAACTCCTCATTGGTGGCGTCTTGTATCGATGTGGGGTCGACACCATACTCCACCGATGTTTGACCATCGATGAAGCAGACAGAGTCTTGAATGATATCCATAGCGGTACGTGCGGTGACCACCTCTCAAGTATGTACACCACCCAAAAAATCATTTAAGAAGGATACTTATGGCCCACATTGTTTCATGACTACATCCACGCTGTCAAGTGATATGAGAAATGCCAACTTTATGAAAACAAAGCACACGTGCCACCCACTCTTTGACATCCAGTCGTCACTGTCGGGCCCTTCTGCAAATGGGGCATAGACTTCATGACTTGCAACCCTCCATATAGTAATGGACACAAGTACATCATCATGGCAATAGATTACTTTACCAAATGGGCCGAAGATATGCCTACCTTCAACAATATCGCTGACAGAACAACACATTTTTTCTTCAACCATGTCATTACCCATTTTGGCATTCCACTACAATTAGTATCCGATCATGGTAAACACTTTAAGAATGATATATTCATCAAAATCTCCTCAAGGTTATTCTTCTCCCATGAGTTTGACTCCCCATACTACCCTCAGTCCAATGGACAGGTCGAGGTTGTTAACAAAGTGCTCAAAATCATGTTGCAATGCACTGTCAACAAACATAAGACCAACTGACATCATATGTTCTTTTCAACATTATGGGCCTATCGCACAACAATCAAAACATCCATTGGTTTTACGCCATTTCATCTCGTCCATGGGATCGAAGCCACCCTCCCCATCAAGTGCAAAATTCTCATGTTACACACCACCATTGAGATATTACCTGACACTGCTCTAATGGAGCAGTGCTTGCTAAACTTAGAGTCATTGGATGAAGATCGTCGGTCTTCCTTACAGAAAAATGAGGCATATAAGAAACAATCTAAGGCCACCTTTGACCGCCATGTCAACCTTCACTCATTTATGAAGGATATCTTGTCCTAGCCTATGATATCGCTCACGATACTCTTGGTCATGGGAAATTCGAGTCATTATGGCATGGAACCTACATTTTCCAACACTGCCTCACTAAAGGTGCATACATCCTAGCCTATTCAAAAGGATATCCTCTCAAAGAAACTGTCAATGGGTTGTACTTAAAGAAGTTTTACGCTTGAGCGTAGTCATTCTACAGTAGGATTTTTCTTTGTACACATTTGTAGAGTTTTTAGTCTTCTTTTGTTCCCTCCACACCTCATGTCTAATCTACCATTTGTGTTATTGACAGATGCTTCCTCCACCAGCCTACCACATCAGTTACACTGACGGAGCTAGTCGTTGGACACATAATCTCGCTTTGACCGCTTGATCCCTCTACACCCCCTCACATGAATTGCTCCATTTCAATGGCATATGTTTGGGCTCAACCACCAATAACCAAGCATAATATGCCACCATCATTGGTATCCTCGTCGAGGCCAACCATTGCCACATTCGTCACCTTAGCATTTTATTAGATTCCCAACTTGTAGTACTGCAGCTCAACAATGTATACCGTGTCCACATCCTTGCCTCTTCTGCAAATACCTGCAAGTTAGATTCTTATCTCAAAATTTTGATTCAATTACATTTACACATATTCGACGACAATTTAATAAAATAGAAGATAACATGGCTAACCTAATGTTAGATTGGCATTTATCACATCAATACATCATTACATATACATAAATTATCAAACATTGGTCACAACATATAGATTAGACATCATAAAACATCACAAAATATCAACACATGTAAACATCACAGAGATCCCAAAATTGTATATCCATATATGTATATCACTCAAAGTGCCATTAATGTTTACAAAAAAGTACAACATGTACATCGCCCGTAGGAAAGTGAGTCCCCTCACCCCTATAGGTACAAAATGGGTACCCCCTACCCTATACAAAATGTGTGTCAAACTACCCTGTACAAAATGGGCTTGCAGGCCTATATAAATACAAAAATACATAACCAACACTCATGGTGCCCCCAGATCTCCCCCACCATGTCCTCTGTCAACAGGAGGTGCCCCACCAGCTGGGGGTCCTCGAGGCCCAGGGGATAGTTGACCAGTCATCGTTTCCCCCGCTACAGTTGCTCTGCGGATCAAGGTCCGCCACTCTGTCGGACCAACCACACATTGCTCCAGGACTCTCTCGTCCTATATGTGCGACCACATATCCTCTAGTACACCCTGAAACAAAGCCTCCAACCAGTGTCAGAGATCATCTATCTCCCCGTCGACCTCTACCTATGGAGCATGCGATGGCCCCACACCTGGATCATTGAACCGACGTCTATGACCATCCCTTGGCTTGTCTACTAGCCTCACACCAGTATCATCCCTCCCACTTTTCTCTCTTACCTGCGACTACGCCCACGGTGGTCTCACTAGCCCTTGGCAAGCTGACTCTCCCACCATCTCCACCACTCAGCCTCGAGGCCCCACATCTGCAAAAACAAAAACAAAGATAGAGTCAACATCCATATACATATAAACATATTCTACACTATCAAAATCACAAAACATAAATACACCCGCATACCTCTATGGTCCCATGCCTCTCCAGGAGGCAACTGCATGTCTAGATCATGCCAGAAGTCTATCCCACCATATGGGAATCTAAGTATGATATGTGGCATGTTACACCACACATGTGCTAATGTGGCTGTAAAATAGTGTCCACTCTCATTCCCTCCATGTCAGGCCAAAATATGAGCACACCGCACCAGTCGTGGCTCTTGCGGCCCTACAGCTGGCAAAAAAACCCTAGGGCGCAACATGGGCACCCTCTCCAGAAACCATGCCACCAGGATATATCCAAATGCAAACTCACCGGATTCGGTGGTCTGACACCAGTGAATATGCCCTATCATCTTGTCATGTAGCATCAAGCCCCAGGTGAAAATGTCCCCATCTAGGACCCTCTGAATAATCCTCAGTTGACCACCACTAATCCGTTGAGTAGCTAAGGATCCATAGATCCTCACAATCATCGTCACTATGCACTGATGCAAGAGTGCATCCATGGCATCAATATGGAAAACTGAACCTGACATTGGGTTTGGCCCCGTACAATAATCATGTGCCAAGTATATCAACCACACATCCCCTGGCAACTGGGGGTCAGCAGGAAGGGCCATTCCCCGAAAGGGGAGCCCCGTCAGAAAATACATATCCTCAACAACTGAGACTGTTAGTTGTTGCCCCCGCACAATGAAGCACTATAGATCAGTGATACACATCGATATCATATACTAAAGTAGGTACTCCTATGACTGTATCAATGGGTAGTTGAAGAACTTAAGCAGCCCATAGACTGCCAAGAGTCTCCGAACGCCCGACTCCTCTCTTACCACCTCTTGGAGGAACTCCCAGTCTCACTCCCTCCAGTGGACTGGCATGATAAACTGATCACCTGCATTTACATAGAAACCCTTGGTCAACACTCATCCTTTATCAACAATATTCAAAAAATTCAAACTTTCAAAACCGCTTAGCTTCACCTCCAATGCGTGACTTTCACCCCCACAGGCGTGCACATATGCATGCCTGTTATTTGCACACTTGTGCATCAATGTGTAGCTGTCGGAGAAATAGTTGCACATCAATGCGTAGCTATCACCCCCATGGGTGTGCACTTGTTCTCTACACAGCTATGTACTGATGCCCAACTTTCTGAGAAACAACTCCACATAGTGCGCAACTATAATTCCAACAAGTGCGCATCCTGTGAGCACCTTTTTTTCCTACCTACGCGCCCCCATGCACAACTGTTTCCAACACAACCTCACATCATGCGCGAGATATGGAATTATACCTATGCATCTTAGCGTGGATATATTTCCTTCCCCTGTGCATTAGTGGGCCCACCCCTAAAAAATACCCTAGTACGACCATCTGTACAACCCCTACCCAACAAAAGAAACTATCTACTGTGCAGGAGGATGGGACCACTAACCTGACTCTCACAAATCCTGGATTGGTGAGCTCTAACTCCCATAATATCCAAAAATCCTCCAAATACTCTTGTCAATTCACTATAGGAGCGGGTACAAATGAGGTGGCATTGTGGGCCCCACAACCATATATAGTCCCTTTTTCCAAACTTCCACACTCGGTTACAGGAGCTCAGAGTCTCTATTTTTCAATCCATCTTTAGCCATGGGATCAGGGTCCCGCCACCTACAAAGTCACATTCCCCAGGTCACCATCTGTACTCGGCCCCGGGGGAGCATTTTTCTCATATCACATCCAGATACGCATGCTCATGTTCAAAATTATCAAATAAATGTTATATTTTCTTTACCTTCATACATTGTTCATGTTAGGTTTTCAGTTTTAATGTGTGCATGTAATTTGTCATCACAAATCAGTGCAACCCCTTCAGTTATATGATCGACACTGACATGTAATAATTCCCGTTGTATATCAATTGCATCTCCCAGTCACACCCTCCGACATTCACCTTTAGGGTCCCTACATCTAGCTCTGCAGTATTGTCACCTCTGCTACATTTTGGTACTGTCACCCGGTAGCACTCTTCCCCACATGAATTGTCCCATTCATAGTCCCCCTTGTCACTTTGACACTCATTTTGATTTCACCCCCTAGGGATGGGAGCCCCGATAGTCTGACGCATTTATGAGAATAATACACATATGCCTTCTCATCATTTTGCTAGATTTCCCAATGGATTCCCATGTTATCTCATCTCGGTTCTATTTTGGCTACACCTCCACAGTATCATTAACCCTCCATTTCATTCACAATCAGTTTTCCCATCCACATATTTCCCTCCATTCATTTACCTTATACAAAAACCCACCCATGGGGCCCCCACCCTCCACCAGCTCTCCACACAACTTGTGCCCTCACAAACCAAGCCATCTTGCACTGGGGCACCTGTTTTTGTATTTGTAGACTCATTCCAAATTATTCTTTATTTATTTGGTAATTGTAAAAAGACTTTGTTTCCATCATTTACTTATCTTTTTGTCATCACCCTTGAAACCCCTTTTTCTAGAAAAGAAACCCATGTCTCCCTTGGTTGGGGAATCCACTATTCGAGATCGCCCATAAACCCCGAGTATCCCACAGTCCATGTACCCCTGATCTCCAATTTTGTCCACTTTGTCATGCCTCTGGCACAACTTAAACCCATGTCTAGTCATCCCCCTAACACTAGATACGGTTTCATGGTTGTTTCCAATCATCCTTAAAACATACCCCCAACCAAGGGTTGTCTTGAGTCTCACCACATCTTGACTTCATCCATGTTCCCTCTCAGTTCCTAATCTTATCTCCATAGATTTCATGAAGCCCTTTGCTTCTTGGAGTTGCATCTCCCTGTCTGTTTACATCATCACAGTTTCTAAAAGGGCAACAATATCTTGACTCGCATTACCTTTACAATGACGAGTCTAGGACAACACAGAGAGAACCATCATTGCTCTCCGATGTCATTGACCCCCATAACATTCGCCTTCAACAAAATCTCATGTTATGGTGGGTATTACTATGCAACTATTTCAGTTGTTTTATACTAGCCAAAGACCTTTGAATTTGTTAGGCTATCAATTCCTACAAGTCATCGACACTTCTTATAGGCGTCCTTACCTCTTTTCAGAGTATCTTCACCATTTGAATTGTCATCTACCATTATCGAACTGCCCCAGAGAGTGCTGCAGTCATCTACATCAGCATACAACTTCAGTTACTGTCTTACATTTTTGAGTTAGATGACACGAGCATGGGGCATGACCACCTCATTTGTATACAAATTTTATTTTTTTTCTCCTCAAGAAAGATTTGGTTCCCACAATTTCCCCTCTCCCTCCGATGGATTGCTCTTGCATTTCCTATCAACACTCTTCCTTACAATGGTACTCATATTTTGGCTATAGGTATGCTCCTAACCTCACACATCAGGGGGCATATGTTATCACTAAAATTTCATTCGCAACATTGCATGCAAATGGTTACAAAAATACAATAGTTCCAAACACCTATTAGTTCACCTTTAGCACCAAAAATGCATTTCCAAGAGGCAAAAACTATATAATTGGGAAAAAATTGACATGCGTTGAATCACTAAAGGAAGCGTGCGCACAGTGTATGGGCCAAAGAAGCCCGTAGAGCGCACAATGAGCCATATGCGTGACTGTGTAAGAGAAAAGCCGCACACTCCTATGAACGACACATTTATGGTTCTTGTTAGCCCCTCAACCACTTATGGACCAACTCCCAACTTGATTTGACCCTCAGATCTGAGCTGAATCCAAATGGGTGGATGGTCAAGGACCAAAGGATGCCCTAAAGGGCCCCTTGTTCACACCAAGAACCAATTGAATAAATCCATGAAGATATGCTATAAATGGATGCCATGGGTGCACTAAGAATTTAATATTTCTATAGTATTGTTATGCAACCTCAATCCTCCCTTGAGAATCCTCTTTTCTCCTTGGAGCATTCTAGCAACATTCTAATAGGCCATTCCACTCACCTCTTGAGGGAATAGGCTTGGATTTCTTCACCATTTGCTTTCTATTTTATCATTGTAAGAAGAGGTCTCCATTAGGGAACTCAAGATCCCTCCCAAGGAGGAAGAGGGGATCCATAATTCCTTTTTTCTCTACGGTGTTTTTCCAACTAATATAGTTATCCATTGGTGGCATAATCTTGGTCATTTGGTTGATTGATTTTGGTTCAAAGTTTTTTATGCATTCCAGTTTTATTTCCTTAGTTGTTTTTAGATTATTTACTTGTTTATTTCATGTGCTTGGATTGTCTAACTCATGCACTAACCTCTGTCTTGTCTAGCAAGCCCAACTAGACTTGTAAGTTCCCTTGTTTTTCTCACCCAAGTGACAAAATAGACAAAACAATCTTGATGAGGTCTACGATGAATTCTTTGAATTGGCCATCAATCTCATCAGAAATATATGTCAGGTCCTTCATATTTTTTCAAAAATCCTCCACATCACCCAGTGTGATCGTTTGCATTGTAGGTTGATCTTCTCCCCTAGTTGTACAATTGGGGATGCCTTTGCTTGGGAATATGCAAGTTTGTAGTAGTGCAATGGGGATTTTTCCACTGCATCGAGCACGATGCTTGAAATATTTTGTTGTTCAGTATAGGCAGACACAGTCTCCCAAAGTTGGATCATAATTACTATCATGGAATCTTTTCATTTTGTTGGTGGTAAGGAGGGTAGTGCCTGCTTATTTTTCTTGATCTGTGCTTCATTTGCATGGATATGATTGTCAATGGTGTGGATATCAAGGGAATTATATAGGTGTATCCAGAGCTTGAATCTATATTCAACTACCCCTAAGAAATGTGTTACATTCTCCTATCCATGCTATAGTGCATTTTTTGCAATAGAATTTTTCTATTACAACCACCTTTCTTCTATTTGTGGAGTGCACTTTATCTTTTCTTGAAGCACTAAGTTCTCTTCTTGCAATTAATGGACTCTCTCCTTAAATTTTCCAAGTTTACATGGCACGGGGAGGTTTCAATTGTCTGTAGTTGTGTTTGGGACTTGCACACACAATTTTTCCATTGCGATGATCAATGAGGTTTGCATAAGCACTTCTATGTCATGGATTTCTTTGATCTCCTTATGTGCAACCTCAATATCCTTGTGGGAAATTAGTTCTTGGTCATGCTTGTGTTGATTTTCTCTATCTGCTAAAAGTTATTTCTCATGCTTCTACAGTAGTTATGTACAGGACCGGATGACTACACAGTGTTTGTCCCCCATTTCATTCATGATCTCAGCCATATAGGTTTGTAGGTCCTGCAAATGAACCTACACCAACTCCATCTCAACATAGGATAATATTTGAGGTTCTACCATAGTGGATGGCTCAATGGTTGTTAAGGCCAATAGGATGAATCACAAAAATCTTCTCTGGGTACTGCTACATGGGAATGTTTTTCTTTTCATTCTTTCTATGACTTGTTTTTTCTTGGGAAATGGGCTCAGTTGTTGGATCAAGTTCCAACTGGCTGTAGAGTTCATCTAATTTTTGTGATGACTCTCTATGCAACATCTATTATACATCCAAATTGGCCATGAACACCTTAACGATGCTCGAGAATGGTGTAGGGGTATACCCTGGCACTTGTGCTAGAGTTTTGATGTCAATATCCTTTTCTCAACGCTAATCAGGCAACACTTTGTGCACAATAGACTGCGAGGAGATTTCCACTTCAATGGGTGTGGTGCTAGTCTGTTGTGATGGATTTGGTGTGCGCTCATGTTCATTAGTCCCAGGGCTTGGATTTATCTTAATTTATATGCATTGGTTCTTCATAAGTGGATTATTTTTTGGTGTTGTCTACATCTTCTTATGTTTGATCCCTTTCCCTTGGTTGACTTTATTGGCGACCTGTGCATGCATCCTGCTAGCGCTACCATTTTTCCTTCCATTTAGAGTCGGTTTTAGTCGAGTTATGGCCCATGTGTCCAAACATGTAAATTAAGGTACGTAATAGTCAAGGGGTTGAAGTCAGCAAGTGGCTAGTTGGCCCTTGGAAGTGGGAAGGGATGTCAAAGTGGAAACATGCATGAAATGTATGGGTAGGTTATTCTCAGAGAGCCCGGTCCTGTTAAAAGGTAGTCTCTACATGCCCCAGGTCGAGTCAAGTAGTTAATGGAAGTCATGTCGGTGAGTGAAAAAACTATTATCAACTCATTATGAAGGCCGAGGGGATGAAAAATCACGACGTTCGTATCATGTATGCCTTGCATCCCTTATCGCCTGTACCTTACACGCAGGGATGTGCCATGGAAAATCTGCAATTCGATTCAAAACATTTAGTCACCATGAATTCATTATTCTTTGGCACAATTCCTCCTTCTTCCCTATCTATTATAAATTTCATATGCTCAGTGCCCATTTTATTTGTGAAACCAGGTCCATGCACTGTTTTCAATCTTTCTTACGAGCTCAAGTCGACCGGATTTTTCGCTTTCCACATTTGTTGGATCCACCGCACGTAGGATAAATACTGGTCATGCTATGGGGACCTCACAAAACATAATAAAGAGTGCGCAAAGTAGCAGAATTGCCAGGCCCCAACCCCAAAAGGACTGGGATTCGTTCTCACTTACAACAGGCATCCTCGAAGATCCAAAGGGAATTTTCCCTTTACCTACAGAAACAATGATATCACACCACATGGAACTTGAAATGGGAGGGCATGACCAGGAAGGAAGGGAATTAGAAGCTCTGCCTTCCTAATGACAGATACCTCGGATGAGGGGCAGGCCAAGGAAGAACAAAGAAGTAGGGAAACCCGAGTCCAGAAAGAGTTGCGCGCAAGTTCAGTTTCCAAAAGATTACTTATGCATGCCATTCGGTTGGAACCTGTTGGAGATACGATCCGAGAAGGTGGAAGCAGAACAAGGATGATGGATGTCATGGGTACAAATGATCAAGAACCATCTCAGTAGGTGAAACAAGCGAAACTATCCATCACCGAAATGTACAAGGAAAACAGGGAGCTGAGACAACATCTAGAAACAAAGATCATTGAAGCGTCAACGTCACAAGGTTGCGAAGGGAATGTGATGTGGCTCAAAATATAGCTCAGAGAGGTGTAGGATATGATCGTACAGCTGAGCAAAGCATAGCAGTTTTCGGAAGAAAAGTATGCAAAATATTCTAGAGAAGGTGAGGCTACCAAGGAGATGGCCCGCGTAGTCCTCGCCAGCGAGAAAAATAAACAAGATTAGCTGCGTTTGTCCCATACCCGTAAACAGAAAGAAAATATTGACAATTTTGAAGAAGACATTGACCTAAGGAAATTTTTTCATTTTTTATAACGACCATGACAATCAGCATCCACTTTCCACTCACATTTTCCCCAACAAATGAGCGCGCAACGGAAATCAAAGTCATTACAATAAATAGCGGGACTCTGACAAACACTGGTCCATTTAGAGATTTGATCAAAGGAAAGAATTAACACATCACTCTCCCATGACGAGACCTAACAGATAACTGAATCCTCGTGGCAGGTTCCAAACTGTCATGATTTAGCCACATGTATTTGTAGTTAGAAGAGCAGGGTAGCCCAAGTGGCGCCCTCACCTATATATTTTATCTTTTCAATGTAAGCTAGGTTGGTTGGAAAAATTGGTATAGACAATAGCTATTGTATGTAATTTGAGTTCAAGCGAAACTTAATGCAAAAGTCCCGTAACTTTGATTAAAAGATTCTAATTGTAGCAGTTGGATGTATTGTTTTCCCTTCTTTGCATATGTACTTCCTATTTTCTTTACTCATATCCTTTTCTGTCTAAATTGAAACAAAATTTTGAATATGTAGATTCATTGCGCAATGCCCCTTGTTCGCGCTATTTAGACAAAAAAATTTCCTCTTAAAGTTAATTCTGAATTCATCCGCAACGACGCTCCGAGTTACTTCCTGTGTTTTCTTCTCACCACACATAGGCGCAAACAGGATAGTAGTGTGCGGAGACTCTGAGATGGTCATAAACCAGGTTAAAGGCGTATACTATACAAAACACCCCAGGTTGAGATCGTACAGAAACTTGGCGTTGGACCTCCTCGAATAATTTTCAGAGTATGACCTATCTGCTATCCCAAGGGAGAAAAATCAGATCATTGATGTGTTAGCCACCTCGGCCTCGGCTTTTAAAATCCCCATATTCCCAAACAAAAAAATACGAGATTGAATTCAAGCACAGGCCGACAGTGCCTGATAATATCAAATTCTGGTAGGTGTTTGAAGACGACAAGAAGGTGGAGAGGTTTCTCCAAATGAGTGTTGAATTTGTTGATACAAACATTGACAATGAATGTTGTTGCGACGAAGATGGGAGTGCAGATGAACGTAGTGATGAAGACCCATTCCAGAACCAGATAGCGGGAAGGGACATAGTACAACTAAAAAATAACATCATCCCAAAGGGGTTAGTGTCGCTGGAATTTTTTTTTGATGAAAATGACGTGGCCAAAAATCCCAATATCGTTGCAAACAACGAGGATGTCAAAGACTGCAACATCGAGACTGAGGAGAACCCAAAAATAATCAAATTATCGAAAACACTCAGTCTAGATGTCAAGCAGGACTACGCCAAGCTCATGAAGGATTTCCCTAATGTTTTCACGTGGAGCTATGATGATCTAAAGGTGTATGACACCAAAGTAATCCAACATGTTATCCCTCTTAAAGAAGACCAGAATCCTTTCAAACAACAACTGAGACAGATAAATCCCCTGCTACTATCGCTAATCGAAAAGGAGGTAAATAAATTGTTTGAAGCTAAGATTATCATTTCTTTAAGATTCTCGAAATGGGTAGTTAACTTGGTACCTGTAAGAAAGAAGAGTGGCGAAATAAGTTTCAGTGTTTCATGAAAACCTGCACAGGAGATCTAGCTAAAGCATGCACAAACAAAGCTTATC
>SNQJ01S0125242.1:65163-88084 GCA_010110895.2 Picea sitchensis | reverse complement strand
CTGTTGTGGCTCGGCCTCTCCTCCTCTCTGCTGTAAAGTTATTTCTGCTCAGATCTCTCTTTTGAGCCATGACCTCCTCTAAGCCACTCCTCCTGTAAAGGTTTCTGTCCTCAGTTTCTTTGTGTGAGAGCTTTGAGTGTTTTTAAGCAAACTTGTATGAGGGTTTCAACCTTGTGAAGACCTTGTTGGTTTTGTTTCCTTGGTGGCAAGAAAGATCCTTCACCTATTGGTAAGAGATCCAATCTATAAGGTGGATCTATGAACTGAACCTTTGTCTGAGCATACTACAAATGGTTCTACATCTTTTGTGGTTACTGTGCTTTCTTCAGAGGTAAGGTTGCTGTACCAGGTAAGCTGCTTACTCATCATTTTCAGATCTGGATCTTGTCTTAACTTCAGTACTGTTTGATCCTTTTAGTTTTGTACTTCAGCTATTAGATCTGAGTCATATGTATTGAGTTTATTCTGTCTATAAGTTGATTTACTGTTTATGATCAGATTGGTCTTAGATCTACAGATCTGTGTAATATTTTGAGATCAGTCTTATAGATCTGTTTTCACTGTCTTGTTGTATCTTGAACTGTTCACTGTTCAAGTAGTAGAGTTCTTGTTTAACTCTTGCACAGTAGATCTGAGTATTATTACTGATCTTCAGATTTAGTTTTTCTGAGTTTATTACTGTCTCATCTTAGATTTCCTAAATCTGTATACTAGTTAAAATGTTTGAGTTTGTTGAATCCTAGATCTAGTTGTTTTATTCACTAAAATTAAAAAGATACTACTATTTGCCTTACTGCCCTAATTCTAACAACATCGAATGCAGCAAATATGCTCCTTGGCCTCTTGAACTATCTTTGACAAGCACAAATCAGCAACAATGATCCAATAATAGCACAGCAATAGAATTGCCTCACATTAGCAAGATGGTACCATTTATTCCACAAAAAGATTTCACAAGAAAAAAGATACTACTGTTTGCTTTACTGCCCTAATTCCCAACACTGTGCCTCGTAAGAAGAATCAAGATCAAGTGCAAAAGAGAGAAATCCTCTGTGCACAATGATGATCAAGCTCACAGCAAGGTTCAAGAACTTCAGTAACAAAAGGAAGTTTTATTTTGTGAAAATTCCAGGTCCTATCAATTTGCCTTCTTGGTCTGTCTTTGACCACATAAAGGCTCTAAGTTTCACTGTCTCTTTAATTAGTTTTCTTGCTGTTTTATAACAGCCAACAGTCTAAATACTTTCAAGTTGATTTGTTACGGTTATGTTCTCAATTTGGGTGCTCTAGCATGTCGGCTTTTGTCAGAAAAATTAGTACATGCAACTCAAATAAACATAACACACCTAATAATATCGTTTACTGTTGAATATGAACAGATATAAGAACTAATATCATGCATTTTTTGTACACAGGTATTTTGGTTAACATGACCTTGGAAAAAACTCCTCTTGGGAAAACCAGCTTGAGATCTATGTGTACATATGAAGAAAGCAAAATGAAGGGGTTACAGTAAACACAATACAAGATAGAACCTGATACACAGCAGCTCCAACAGGGCTGATACACAAGCTCAATGCAACAATGCGCCCGAATGGTGCGCCCTCACGTAACCGCCAACCATCACACCGCTTCCACCAACTATGACGCCGATCTGAAAACGCCTCCACATGAATGAAGCTCCAACTGATGTCCTCACTCAGAATCAATCTCACCGCACCGGGATGGCTAGATATCCTACTAGGAATGAATCAGCCTTCAAAGCTAATGCGCCTCTCTTTGAAGTAGAATAGCTCCAAGAATAAAATGAAGCAAGCAACTCCAAGCCTCCCATTAAGGAAAGCTAGCGCCCTCCCTCAAGAATCCTCATGCTTCTCGACTCATCTCCATAGCTCAAGTGCCCCTCTCTCAACAAGCAAAACACACAATGAAGAATGCTCTCCCTTTGTGTCTCTTAAACAAGCATTAGAAAACCTAGGGAGTCGAACGGTTGAGATCAATCTAATCAATGGTTGAGATCTCCTCATTCATCCTAAATCATAAACCCTAATTTGTAAGTTAAGTTCCGTAAGTCCACTTATGTCTCCAAATTCACCCTTTTGTAAATTAATAATCACTTTATGCCAAAGTGACCAAATTTCACTTTAACCAAAGTCAAAGTGAAAAATAGACAAAAGTACAAGGTACAAGTGTAATCTCCTTCCCTCATGTGCTAAGGAGGTCAAAAGCATGGGGAACACCTCCCAAGGTACAAATCTCAACATGGTTCAAGGAGGAAGCCAAATCAAGAGAAACATTTCGTGAGCACAATGCTTCAACTGTCGAAAAGTATGGTCACTACAAGAATCATTGTCCCAAGCAGCTAAAGAAACATTAAAGCATCAGCCAGTCAAGAAAATGAACCTACCAAGAAGACTAAACAGATGAAAGAGACTTCTTCTTCAAGGTAATAATACTCTTCTTAGTTCTTGTATTATTACCTTTGTTTGCATCGCCTCCTGCATATGTCTTGTATATCTATCTCTTCGAATATAATGTGTTCCAAGAAGAACTATACCGATGGGAAGAACAAAAAGATAAGGATTGATATCATTAGATAATAAACATGAAAGAATGAAATACACTGTCAAATCATGTGGAAGCTATTTGGTAAAAGATAAGTCTAACTCAATCATGAAGAGACCTAGAAGTAGAAGCAAAAGATAGAAAGAAGTTAGCAATCGAGAGGAAATTGAGAAAGACTTATGCGCTTTGTGGGTAGAAGACAACAAGATCGAAGCATGGACTTGGCTAGACAGAGAAAGCCAATTATATTGCAGAACACAATAAGATGCGCATAAAAGTGGACTCCTGCTAGACTAGATGATTATATGCACTCTTACATGAAGTAAGGATTAGGAGGGAGCTAATCCTATGATCCATTGAAGATGATGAAGATATATCCATGGTAGAAGACATAAAAGACAATACGTGTTCATGAAATTCAAGAAGTCTTCAAGAGAAGCTCCTAGTGTCCCCTGTTGTCCATCCGCATCCAAGATCCTAAGGGATAAAAGAAATAGGCGGAATCTTTAGGGCGGAATCTATAAGAAAACTCCATGGACCTAAAAACTAAAGAAGAACAATTTAGGAAGAACATGAAGATTCCAAGAAAGAAAGAGAAGCCGTAATCAACTAGTCATTGTATCGAGAATCACAAGATTACAAGCCTAATATGAACTCACTAAAAGCACCCAAGCAGAGGAACCAAGTCGATGAAGATCACAGTATGGAAGACTTATGAATGAAATCGTTGTGAGATCTAGAACTAGATGGAGGGAGAAGACTATGATGATTACTATTCCATGAACTAGACATATTCTACATGAGTCATTATATCATCCACAACATCCGAAGGAGTTGGAATTCACATAAGATAAACTAAAAACCGTTTCCAGAGCAATTGAACAAAGATGATGAAGAACAACCCTAAGATTCCCTGAGGCATACTCAGAAAGAGACCCTCGTATGCGATGAAGAAGATAACTTCCAGTGAAGAACCCAATGCACAAATATGTTGCGGTGAAGATTCTTCAAGCACGTAGGATATATCAAGATGATTACTCAAGAGATCAGATCTCATGATGACGTATTAGGCGCCACATGGATATGTTCCAAGTTGTTCCAACAATGATATACTTTATTGATTAGAGCTACATGGAATCCTTTCAGAGAAAACCAAAGGTTCAAAACGGCACATTTAAATCAAGCAGCCTACATTATCCGTGATGAAGTTCCGAAAGGAGAAAGAGGTTCTCCATTACATATCTCCACGATGAGCATAAGCAAACATTTTGTTAAAGCTTCTATCCAAAATTGAAGAGTTTGCGTACTCAAGAAAAAAAAAAAAAAAAAAAAAAAAAAAGGAAGAGATGACTCCCGTGTTGGGAGGGAGCAGTGATGTGTTATTTATTTATGGACAGTTATTTTTTCAGTTTGAAAAATGGACCAAGATGAGCAGTTTGTTTCTATTTTGGAAAGTGGTTTGAGATTTTTTTGACGGACAGTGACTTCCTTTTGTAGTTAACATGGGAGGCAGAGTGTTTGATGATGTATCATAGACAACCACTTCCCATTGTGGTTAACATAGAGTGACAGCCTTTCCTTGAGGGTTACCTCAAGAAGACCTAATTCCACCCCCATTAACCCATTTCACCGTGGTTAACATGAGGAATGGTTCGCTTTGGAGGTTGATATGATGACAGCCTTTCCTAAGGTTAACAGAGAAACGGTCGGACAGTCCCCTTTGGGGTTTATACTTTCTTTCCAGGGTGCACTTTGATTGTAGGAGGAATGGCCCAGGTGGGGAATGGTCCAGCTCAACAATCGTGGACAAGCATTCCTTACATTTATATTATCTCCAGAAAGTGCACTTTGATTAGAGGTAGTAAAGAAATATCTGTAGTGTGGGGAATGGTCCAGGTTTAGTAGACAGGACAATTATTCTTCCTGTTTGAGAAGAATAGTCCAGAAAAATCATCATTGATGTCTTACCTTCCGAGGGATAATTTTCTCGTGATCTCGCAAGCAGAAAAGCTTGGCCCTGATGATTTAGTTTATATCATGTAACATTGTTTCTCGTAAGTGTGCTGATATCGAGGGATCGCTATGAAGGTCACATGACAATAGATGATACCATCAGGTGGATGTGGTTCCATCGCTTGTGACTATATCAAGCATCGCATCAAGTACTTCAGGTACATTTCTGGTGTGAAATTCATCGGATTGTAGTTAAAAATTACCATGGATAGACATAGTTTTGTTCATTTTGTTCGATTGCCTTGAAGACTAGCCCAACAATTTATTGGAAATAATTATCAAATAGATGAATGATGAACATAGATTTTCCGCATTTAAAATGGTTCATGACATTTACTCTTCTAGATTAGAAGAATGGCTCTTTGTATCACTCGGAGTGAGTATCATGTCCGATTACTCAGATAGAGTATGATTTCAGAGATGATGCAACCGATGATGATGATGGTGTCATGATCTATCTATATAACCATGTTGATGCTACCTGCGAATGGTGTTTTGTGCTCAAGACCATTACCGTAATAACTTCCCCAGCTAGAGTGGAGTGTTGATATTATGGTAGTTGCGGGAGGTATTTACCTTCATGTGTGAACCTGATGAGAATATAATTTTTTGGGAAGCAAGAAGAAACCCAATGAGTTGGCTAACTTAGAAAACTTGTCGGCTCAAGAAGATAATTTATATTAGGCTATTAGCCTCCAAGAGAAGAAGTCGGCTGAATGAAATATTATATACTAATGCATGTGATACCTTAATGAGAAATCGGCCTGTGCGCTTTTGAAGCTTCTAATTAGTACAAATACGAGGCCGGGCTTCATTCCTCGGCAAGGCCTTCCCAAAATTGCGTAGCAACACTTCTTGTGCACTGCAATTGCCCAGCTTTTGCTAGTTTGGTTGAGCTATCACAGTACCGGCCAAGTAAAATTTTAGCGCTTATGCTTGACTATATCTCTTGGCTGGTTTGACTATCCATCAACTCTTGTTGGTGCTTTATCATTGGGGAAAGGTGCGCTACCCTTTATATATTCTTCTTAAGTATTATCAGCTCTAGGTTTGTTTCCGTGAGTGATTCTCTGTCAAGGATAAGGTGCTTTGAGGGTGGCTTCGCCTATGGTTGGGTTACAATAGAGTTAATTTCAATTGTAAACGAGCACATCCATTATATCTCTATCAATATGTGTACTAAATGGTTGACCGTTGATGCTTTGATGATCATGATTCATCACTAATCAATTAGTTGAATGATCTTATATCTATGTTTTCATGTTTTTTTTTTTTTTTTTTTTTTTTTTTTTTTTTTTTTTTATATATATGCAACAAAATATATATATTTTATGTATTATATAAAAAATGCTCCCAAAACGCTCCCGGCCCTATTAAGCAATTCCTTTTGAAAATTGGCACTCCCCGGCCTCGCCTCCCTCGACATTCCCTGCTTTCTCTTCCCCAACAACCTTGCTTGGAAGACACATGAGGGATCAAGTGGTCTTTAATGGAATCAACAATTGTTCTTTTGGCCTTAATCATATCCTCTTGTACTTCGCTGTATTTTCTTTGGCTCGTTGATATTATGGTAGTCATGGAGGTATTAACCTCTACATGTAACCCGACAAGACTAGAATATTCCGGAAGGAAGAGAAACCCTAAATGTTGGATAATAACCTAGGAGACAAGCTCCACTCAAGAGAATATTTATTATCGAGTTATTAGCCTCCGTATAGAAGTCAATCTGCTTAGGTCACCTGGAGGACTATAAATAAGTAGGGCACTAGAGCTCATTTGTCACCCTCACTCTCACAAATGCATAAGACCAATGATGTGCAAGTCTGGAGAGGAGCTGCGCTTGTTGCAACCGCATTTTTTTTGGCTTGGACTTTCTCTTTGGTGGCCTTTGTGCCAATGGTTGGGTGATAATATTGTTATATTATTTTATGGTGAAACGAAGCACAACTACATTTTCTAACAAATATACCCACACCTTCGCCGCTAGTCTAACCACTGGAAGATAGATTGTGAGGATTTGCTTAGTTTGCTTGCGCTTGTCACAAAGTTTTACCGCAAAGAATGAAAACCTAACTCTTTGTTAAGGTTCTTAAGTGAGGAGTTTGACCTACTCTCGATAGCTTAGTGCGCCTCTAGCCTAGTAAAATTTAGTATTCTCAAGAAGCCAAGATGTCAAGTTTTCTGAGTTTTATCAAAGTCAAAGGTTGACCAAGTCAAAGTCAATGGTTGACTAAGTCAAAGAAGCCATGACTTCACTTCTATGAAGTCAGAAAACAAATTAGAAGGGGTTTCTAACTTCGAGCATGGAAGACAAGGATTGACCACTTTACAAGAATAAAGTGTTTGATATCGTGAAAGGCAAGATCATGGAACCATAGTTTGAAGTGGAAAAAGAGAAGGAACCCTAACGCTGCAGCTATGGATAAGTTCAAGGACAATGATATCAACACTATGAGTATCATAGTGGACCTCCTCAGAAAGCCAATCGATACCCTACATTTCTCATCTTGACTCATCTAAGAAGATGTACTACGCCCTAACAAACCTCTCTCCTCAATTAGAAACATTGGACAAGTAATGGACCAAGAATGAGCTCCGGTGATGATGCAAATGAAATGATGATGATAGCATAACATCATACTTTTGTGAGAATCTCTTAGTTAAGAGACCAACTACAAGCAATTGAAGAAATCCATTTTAAAAGAAACTGGTAAATATAGTAATCAAAGGTCTTCCCAAGACATGGATGTATCAATGCTAGCATGAACACAAGAGGAGTATCCCACATTTGAAGAACTTTGACTTGTTGTGCACAAGAAGAATCTAGGAATAACGCAGAGAAATCCCAAAGAAATATGATGATCAATCCCTTCACAAAGAAAAATTCAAGAATTTCGTGAATAAGAGGAAGTTTGGCTTCAAGGAAGAAACCAAATCAAGAAAAATGATATTTCAAAATACAATGCTTCAACCGTCGAAAATATATCACTACAGAACCAATCGCCCTGAATGGAAGAAAAAGGAATGAAACAAATGAAGCAACAATTGTCAAGAAAGTCCCTCAAAGAAAGCTGCTGGTGATGAAATAAACTTCTTCTTCAGTCAAGGTAACATTCTCTATAAATATAGTTCTTAAAATTAACTATGTTTCATAATTCTTGTACATATCATGCATATCTATTTTCTAGAAGAAAGATGTTCAATGGAAACAATACCTATGAAAGAATAACAAGATAAGGGATTGTTATTACAATGAGTACAAGAAGATGAAGTATGTTGGCAAAAATCCTGAGGAATCTATTATATAAATAACAACTACCAGATAAGACAAAATAAAAATCAAACCTTGAAGAGACCTGTGAAAGAAGTTAGTAATCATGAGGAAATTAGAATAAGACTTTGGACACTTCTATGCATAAGCAAGGATGCAGACGAAGCATGGACTCTCTTAGATGGAGGGAGCTGATTATAGAATTCCAAAGGAAGAACATGCATTCATGTATGAAGCAAGGATTAGGGGGGAACTAATCCTAAATGATATGATCCATTGAAGAATACGTGAAGATTATTAAGTATCTATCCATGTTCCTATTGATGGCAGTATCAATGAAAATAAACACGTGTTTAGTTTGACTCTCGAAGAAGTCTTCTTCGAAAATAAGCCTTTAAGTATCCTTTGGTTGTCCATCTACATCCGTGTTCCTATGATGAAAGAAAGTTGGTTGGAATCTTTCTAGAAGGGCATAACTATAAAAGACTCCATCACCCAAAAGCTAAAGAGGAACATTAAGAAGCAAACATGAAGATTCCAAGTAAAATCCAAACAACCGTTATTATATCTAGAATCATAAGACTACCAACATTATTTGAACCCACTAGAAGCAATCAACCAAGAGAAATGGAAGTTGCGGGATGAAGAAACAATGTATGCAAAGAAAATGAAAAAGATCGCATGAATGGAAGTATCATGATTCGAACTAGAGGTTCTTCCATGAGGGAGAAGATCATGACGACAACTCGTTCCAAAGAACCATATATACCTTTTGTAGTATCCATGGATTGAAATTACATGTAAAGATTGTTCTTCCCAATAAAGAAATTGAGAAAGAAGCTTATACCAAAAAGAGACCCATGCATGCAAATGGAACAAGACCTTGTATGGATTCAAACTTGATGCAAAGTATCTCATGTACGTGCTATAAGGCATAAAATTCCTATGACATAAAAAGTGTATCATAATGGTTACTCGAAGTCCAGGATGATGGATTGGAAAATCTAAGGATAAGTCCCATGATAACAGATCTCAAGAAGTCGTAGGCTTAATTTAATCCAATAGAACGCCTCGTGATCGACTATTGATTGGTTCAAGAATACCATTTGAGAATACCACTAGATATTTGTTTCCAGGGATGTTTTAATTATGACATAATAACCGCATGAATTTATCGACCAGATTGAAGGGAGTACATATAACGTAGTTAGTGCTACTTGATATGTGTTCCAGTTTGATTCTTGCCACAATGTCATGAGCTAAGCAGGAAATAAAATTTTGTTGCAATTAACACCAAAAGCAGAGCATATTGCAACTTGTGATGCTCGTACGGAAGCAATAAGTTAATTTTCTAGACCGCCCGATCAAAAGGTTGAATTCCGACCATGATATATTGTAAATGATCGAGCTATGCGGAAGCCGTAGAGAATCCGATGTTCCATGACAGTTCGAAGCACACTGAGATCAACATTATATCTCCTCGCGGATAAAGTCCGTATATAGTATTTCTCCAAGATATCTCCATAGATGAGCAACAGCGTGACATTTTGCAAAGCCTTGTCCAAGCATTGAAAAGTTTGCGACTTAAGAGATACAAGCATGGTTTGGAGACAACTTCCCTATTGAAAAGGAGTGATTACCCTGTGGCGGGAGCACTCCATATGTTATTGATTTGTTGGACAATCATTTTCCGCTTGGAAAATGGTCCAAGATGGGCGCCTTCCACCGGAAAGTGGTCTTCTAGATTTTCTTGACGCATTACGCATCTTTCCGCTTAAAATGGTCCAGATCGGACAATCATTTTCGTGAATGAAAATGTTTCAATAGATTGTTGATGTACCATAGACAACGATTCCCCTAATGGCAAGTGCGAGGGAATGGTTCAGGACAATCATTCTTCTTGGCAATACCCTCGAAAAGTATCGGTAGATCGGTCCACCACGGCAATCATTCTTCAAGTTCATAGTTTCGATGAATGGTCCGTTTTGAGGTTGGTGCACGACAGCCATTTCCTAAGGAAATGGTTCCTGGATTATCTCTAGGCGTACCTATTCTTCCGTGTTGCAATCGCGGATTAGTGCCTGAGGAATGACCCAGTTAGGTGAATGGTCCGTGTTCAACAATTAGGAGTATTCCCAGGGCGACTCATCTTCAATGGCTGTAATCTATGATTAGTTAGTCGGAGAAATGGCCCGCTTAGGTGAATGGTCTAGGCTCATAAATCGTGGACAACCATTCTTCTATGCTTGAGAAGAATATTCCGGATAGCTCATCATTGAAGTTTTACTGAGGTTTTATTGCTCTTCTAGATCTCACATGTGAGTGGAAGAATAGCCCAAATGACTCAATTTATATAATGACATTAATTTTATGCAAGTTGATATCGATGATATGATTGTTGTGGATAATATATGTCTTTGGACAATAGTTATATGCTACCGTGGTGGATGCGATCCACCGGTAGTGACTGGCAGGTCGCTATTAGTAGCCGTGGTACAATAGGATTGGTTGTGTACCATTGGGTAGTTGTTGTGTACTACTATGGATAGACACAATTGTGTTCCATTGGATGGCATTGTTCCGATTACCATAGAGACTACCACTAGTGTCGGAGATGATTTCCAGCAAGAGGGATAGTCGCATGTCGCATGGACGATATTCTCCCGTGGGAAAATGAGTTCAGACAACTATTCTTTGATGACGCATGTCCGCATTAGAAGAATGATTCTTGTATCACTTTGTGGAGGAGGACTTATTCAAGATCATGCCCGATTACTCGATGGAGTATGGCTTCTAGAGATGATGCGTTGACTAACCGATGATACTAATATGATGATGGTGCTCATGATTTGATAATAAGATAACCTATGTGGCTATGATGATGCTACCGTTGAATGGTTTGTTTGTGCTCAAGATCATTGCCTTTTAATACCTCCCTAGCTAGGCTGGAGTGTTGATATTATGGTTACAAGTGGAGGTATTGACCCCATATGTAACCCTTGACGACTAGACTATTTCTGTACAAGAGAAACCCTAAAAACGCTGGATAATAACCCTGAGTATCAAGCTTCCACTCAAAGAGATTATTTATTATTGAGCTATTAGCCTCCGTATAGAAGTCTACCTAGGTCACTTGAAGGACTATAAATAAGAGGGCTGACTCATTTTATCACCCTCACCTCACAACCGCGATACACCGCTGGTGCTAGTTTGAGAGGAGTTGCGCATCGCAACCGCATTTTGGTTTGGCTTGACCTCTCTCTTGCTTTCATGGTTCATCCTCACCGGGTATGCTAGCTCAAGAGGGCCACTCCTATTGGCTATTGATTCTGTGGCTCTTCTAATTCATTCTCTCCGGCCAAGCCATTAAGGTCCTCGAGGGTGGCCTTTGTGCCTTATAATAGTGACATCAATATTGCTATATTGTTCATGGTTAAACCATATCAATCTATTCTTCTAATTGTATTCTAGCATTTCTTTATGAATTTTGCAAGATCATTCTCTTCGAGAATGAGTCCAATCCTATACATCCAGGCACAAAATTTTGCGCATGCATTATCTTGGACCCGTGAGCTAGGAAATGAATCCTAAAATGAATGCTCCTCAAAAAATGAAACCTAGCCACTAGATGCCATCTGTGAGTTTGTTGGAGCTTAATGCTTTTGAAAAAATCCAAGTTTTACCCCTGGAATTGACTCACAAGACTCGATTGGTGTCGAAGTACTAGTTCCTCGGGTTTCCTTGTCTTTGTTGAAAAACAAAATCACAAGCATTATTATTGTTTCATTATTGATTAATCCCCACTGAGGATTACTCATGTCATTATTATTATTTTGTTATTGGATTAATCCCCATTGAGGGGATTAATCGCCCAGCACTGTATATGACCAAATCCCCTTTATGGATTGTTCATCTGACAATTACAAAGGGTACAATAAGAAGTCGGCCCCAACAGCTATAATGGAAGACCCATAATTAATCAAAGGTGGGTTTGGCAATTCACCCGTGAGTGAGAGTATTCTAATTCGCCAAGTTGTGACCTTCACACGCGCTTGATATACAGAGGTTAGCTTCACTTCAACACACAACCTTCACTTGCTCATTCTCTTGGCGAGGCAAGCTGCAAATTACTAGTTGGAGAGGAGAAGAAGGGTGGCGATCTCTTTGAGAGAGGACTTTCTATATTGGTTTGAGTTATCTTGAACATTGTATAAGCTATTTATGATAAGGAAGTTTTTACCGGTTTTCTTCCCCTAGAGGGTTTCCCTGTGATAAAATGCTATGTCTCTTGTGAATGTGTATTTCTCGCTGATCTTGTTCTTATGATGCTTCATTCATTGAAATGCAAAGAACTATAATAATGGCATAAATACACATGGTATCGAGCCAACCTAAAGGAAGTATCGCTTGCAAGAGGAAAAACGTCACATTTACCGTATTCAAAAATTAGGGTTTTGCAAAGTGAGTATTTTCACCTCCCTAACCTCCTAGAAAGATACACCCTCCCACAAGAATCATTTTGGCACCTATAGGATGCGACGTTTTCGGCTGATTCTTCCGCAAATTGAAACCCTAGTTCACAAAGTACCGGAAACTAGCAGTACCGTATACTCAGGAAGTACCGTAGAGTACCGTATAGAAAACCGTATACCCTACCCGTGAAACTGGCAGACCGGGTTTGAGAGGGTAAAGTTGATTTTCAAATTCGATCGCATCAGCCTAATCCTGCCCTCACCAAAGATCCATTCCTGGATCAAAATTTCAAAATTCGGAAGTTTGAAAAATTAGGTTTCATCATAAAACCCTGTTGCGGCAGCTTGCGCATTCTCAGCTGGTACAGTCGTAGAACCACTTGTAATCACTCTTGAAGTTTTTAATAATGATTATTCCTCATACCGATGGTGCCACTACCTGTGAATGCTATCCGAGGTATGTACTCACATGGTTAATGGTTAAACCCTAAAGAGTATGAGAAGGGGATCTTTATAGATCCAGAAGGGATCTCAAGATCCAACATATTCGTAGGAATGATGCAACCTGTGTGTGATTATTCATTATGCATCTATTTGTTATGAAATTATCTCTTGATCGTTGTTGCATGTTGAAGCTATGATCAAATCTCATTAGAAGGATTAAAAGCTGATCATAGAGCTTATCCTCTAACCTAACCTTTGTCAAGATAGCATATTGGCTTTAGTACAACGCATGTTGAAGAAAAGTACTTCTGCCATCTTGAGTGAAGGAGACCTCGAATAAAAGCAGCACTCACCTTTGAGGACAAGGCTCTAGGTTTGATTAATCAAGATTCAAAGGCACACATGACAAGCTAATGACTTTAGTTGAGATAACAATCACCGTAAAGTATTATAATTTGATAGCATGAGAATATAGATGTAAATATTCTCATTCGATACAACTAACACCCTCCTCAAGGAGAAGTCCTCGTGTTAGTTCCGTGTTGCCATGGAACACGTTTTGGGCTCACAACACTCATGAGTGTTGACCCTTCGCATTGTGGCCCTTTACCTTTAATTTTGATAAACTATAAGGATAGCTCCAAAGGAGCTACCGCGGATGTGATGGTTCTACATTGTTTTATATTATCAGGAAGGATATTATTCTTGTTTGTTGTTTTGTTGACCTTCGTTCTGTGGTCACATGAGGAAGTTATAGCGGCCGCGAAGGCAACGTGATAAAGGAGAGATCATAAACGAAGCAACCATCAGTGGAAAAGAAAATGTATCACCGGCTTCCATGACCCAGCTTTATTGAAGAATCCATGTGAACTCTTAGAATATTAGCTCACATCAACCATTAGCTTAGCATGTATTACATGCAAAGCTATCGTTTCAAGCTTCTTACTCTAACTCCTCAAGATTGATCAAGAAGGCATGTGCAAGCCTGATGTGCAAAAGGGAAGAACACCAAGAACCCATTTCCGGGAAGAGGGACAACAAGGTAGAAGTAGTCCTAGAACTCATTCATTCGCATTATGTGGCTCCACGCCATCATCCATTAACCGGTATGGTTACTCATGTATCATTCATTAATGATCATTCCCCTCAGAAAAGACCTCGATATATTTGAAGTGTTCAACAAGATCAAGGAAATTGAAAGCCTTGATACAAGAGAACCCTTCAGAAGGAAGATTAAGATACCCGGTCGATAATAATGGAGGAGAATATACCCTGAAGGAGTTCGTGGAACTACAAGATGTTGGGATCAAGATCTCCAACAAAACGGCAGGTCAACGAAAACAAAACCATGTCGTAAAGCCGAAGACTATGATCAAGATCTTGCTATGTGATTATAGGCGTATGCTTAATGTATAACCCGCTTATGTGTAACCGACCGCCCCATAGTGCAATTTGGGCTCAAGACACCGCGGCGAGATGTTCACCTAAAGAAGCTATAAAGTTTCATCTCAAAAAATATTTAATGGCCCAAAGGTTTTATTCATATACCCAAAGAGACAAGCTCGAACCCTCCGAAAGAAGGGAATATTTCAGGGATACTATGAGGTATCCAAGGCCTTCTGTAATCTTACATACCTGGTCACCAACATATTGAGATCAATGTATTGCTACTTTGATGAAGAAGACGTAACTTAAGAAATCTAGAAGATACTTGAAGAAGAAATGCATGAAGAGGAAAACCTCAGAATCCAGGGATCTAATAAAAAACTGCGGAGGGAAGTTCCTTAACCCGTAAGGGAAGTCATAGCTTCCCCTCGACATATGGAGACTCAAGATCAAGGATATCACGGTTCAAGAACCTCCTCAACGACCTTCTCCCATAAAAGAGCCCCGCTTGGGCAAGAGAGCTTATTCAAGATGGAGAGAAGTACAGGTTCCAAGGAACCACGAGACGTGAAGAGACCAAAGCCAACCTCCAGCCAACGGCTTGGATGCGCAATCTACTCTGAAGAAGAACCCGCTTCAAAGAGGTCAATCAAAAGAAGGGAATGGGCAGATGTTATGACATAGGAATACCAATCCACAATGAAGAATGATGTATGGGAAATTGTCTCTGCACTTCAAAAGTGGCGGATGTGGTATCATCAAAATGGGCTCTGCATGCCACATGGAAGTATTGAGAAAATATAAAGCAAGACGGTCGCCTTCGGTTTTCCTTAAGGAAGGAATCACCATGAAGAGACACCAGGTCGTGATACACTTCGACCGAATCCATTATAGCCTTACCGCCAAGATGGTTCTGGCGCTTCCACCGATGGATGTGGAAGACAACTTTTCTAACTATGCCATCTGAAGAGGAAGGTATAGAGTAAAACCCAAGGATTTGAGGCTGGAAGCCAGAAGTCTCATGTCCGTCGATTTGGAAAAAGCTCCTATAATGGATTGAAACAAGCTCCCCCATAATTGGTAGGCTGGTCAGATAGACAGCTTCGACGAAGCCAGTTTACCAAGAGCGATTCAAAATCTACTCTAAGATCATGGATAATGAACTAGTAATACTATTAATTGCATGTGGATGACTTATTCTTTAATCGAGAAGAAAAGCTCATCACCGAATGTAAACGGAGACTCCGCCTATTTGAAATGAGACCTTGGCCTAATGCATTACTTCCGAGGTCTTGAGGCATGGCGTAGTCCGAAAAGAATCTTCCTTAACCAAGGGAAGTGTAATACACAAATAAAATTCCAGAGATTCACATGCTAGAATGCAAGTCCACAAATACAACCATGGAAGCAAAGTCGTCATTAGCCTATACTCTTATTGATTTGATAGATGCCACTGCATGTGATAGATTATTGATCACATTACCCGGATTTAACACTCAGAGAGCATCTGCTTTTGCAAAGGAACACCTTTGAGTTAGTTTCTCTCGGTAGAGCCCGTGACGCGAAACCATTTAGTGGTCCGCGCAAAACATGTGATGAGGTAACCTAAAGGTACAATGGATTATGGTCTCAGATGTGATGGAGATCATGACTTCAGAATGAGTGGTTGTATTGATTTAGATTGGGATGGAATTTTTTTTGACATAAATATCACTTCAGGTTGTTGTTTCATTTTTGGATCAACTATGATCTCGTGGCGGAGTATGAAGCAATCTAGTATTGCTTTCAAAGATACCGGAAGCGGAAAGTACATTGTCAAGATGTTCATTAATGCCAAGCTATATGGCTTCAAAGTTGTCGCATAAAGCCTATCCGATTTGGAGATGAGGGCAAACCGCCATTCCGTGATAATCAAAGTTTTATTAAATGATGATAAACTTTTGTTCCGCACGATGTGTCGTATAATATGAGATCTGCTTATCATTTCATCCTCGCTACATGGTGCTGTGAGAGGATCCTTGAAGTTCCTGTATGTTAGCACTGATGAATAGGTTGTCGATGTGATGACTAAGCTTCTATCTCGCAAAGTTTTGAACACTTTTGAGATAAGTTTGGTATTGTCCGAAAGGACCTTCCCCCGAAGGGGAGTAGATATTCCTTTGCTTCACCTCGTTAGGACGTAGTAAGATGAGTCATGCTTCCGACCTTGTTAGATGTAAAGCACATCTTCTATGTGATCCTGCTTCTAACTCACTGCGACGAAGTAAGATGAGTCATGTATCCGGACCTCACCGTTAGACGTAAAGCATGATGCCGTAGATCCTTGTTTCTCGACTACTGCGGACGTGAAGCAAGATGAGTCATGTCAATTGGCTGCTAGATCGTAGCATGATGACCGTAGACCTTGCTTCGACCTCGTTGTTGTACGTAGCAAGATGAGAGTGATGCTTCACCTAGTTGTTAGACGTAAAGCATGACGTTGTGTGTTTTTTGCTTCTGACCTCGTTGTTATATTTAAAGCATGACGTTGTGTGATTTTTTCTTCTGACCTCGCTGTTAGAATTAAATAAAGATGATTCCTTTCTTCTGAGCTTGTTGTTAGACGTTAAGCAAGATGTTGATGTGTTCCCTTGTTTCCCGTTCCCCAAGCAGCGATCGTGAAAGTATGAGTCATGCTTCAATCTTAGCTTTCAGCAATTTTAAAGCATGACGCTGTGATTCCCATTTCCACCTAGTTGTTAGATCGAAAGTAAGGACGCTTGTGGATTCTAGCTCGACCTAGTTGTTAGACGTAGTTACAGCATGATGATATTGATCTGTTTCCCACCTAGTTGTTAGACGTAGCAAGATGTGACTGACATCAAGCAATGCCTTAACTACCGTGGACATTGAGCTAGTGTAATCGCGGATGTTCTTAGTGCCGCGGATGGTATCATTTTACCCATACATATTTGATGCGATGATGATAGCATTCTTTCAGAATGATGATGCTGCCAATGAAAAAAACTTTCGATGACTCGTAAATGTGCAAGCACAATGTTTCAAGATGATATTGACGTATACTTTCCTCCGTGATGCTAACACGATGCACGTCTCGCTGATGATGATGAAGAATACCCTTCTTGTTAAGGGGAGTGTTGAAATAATGTAACTCAAGAGCATTCTTATTATTATTTTTGTCATTTGGATTAAATCCCATTGAGGATTAATCATGTCATTATTATTATTTTGTTATTGGATTAATCCCCATTGTGATTAATCATGGCCTGTAATTGTATAAGGGACCAAATCCCCTTTTACGGATTGGTCATCGAAAAATTACAAAGTGCATAATAAGAAGTCACCCCTAATGCTATAATGGAAGAAGCATAACTAATTAAAGGTGGGTTTACTCAACCCGGAGTGAGAGGTCGGCCCCGCCAAATGGTGACTCACCTTTCACACGTGCCAGTTTGATATAAATAAGAGGCTAGCGCCTCACTTCAAACACACAACTCACTTGCTCATTCTCTTATGAGGCAAGCTGCAATTACTAGTTGGAGAGAGGAGAAGAAGGGTGGCACATTTCTTGGAGAGGACTTTCTATATTGGTTTGAGTTATCTCTTGAACATTGTATAAGCTATTTATGATAAGGAAGTTTTTGCTGGGTTTTCTTTCCCTAGAGGGTTTCCCAGGATAAATGCTATGTCTCTTGTGAATGTGTTTCTCAGTGATCTTGTTCTTATGATGCTTTTATCTATTGAAATGCAAAGAACTATAATAATGGCATAAACATTAACAGTTTTCTGGTTTTCTGGTACTAGTCAAAAGTAGGGTTTGCATTTTCGGAGAATCCAGCCACTTAAAAAGTTCACTCAAGGTGTCAAAAGATGCGCTAGGGGAAGGGACACTTCCCAAGATGGTCTTTGGTAAAAAAATCCTCTGTAGTAAAAAGCCCTTTTTTTCTTGTACGACAACATAGACGTCTAGATACTTAGTGAAAGATGCTCTATTCAATCAAGCTCTGATACCATGTTAAGTTTTTACTATTGTTATTTAGTTATTTTCAAATTTCATAAGCATTAAATGCATTTCCAAAACAATAGTATAAAGAGGATCACTGAAAGAAACACAATCACAAGGTACGTAACATTTTATCCTTGGAAACCATCATGGGGGAGAAAACCCAACAAAAATTCCTCAATAATAGATTGTCAATACAATGCCAAGACTAAGACCAAAACACCAAAGATAGACCAAGACCAAGCATGTGCCTCTCTTCTCCTTCATTAGACTTCTTTTTGCAACTGCAACTACCTTCAAGATATGCACACTAGATGTGTGAGTGAGTGTGTGCAAATGAGACACCATCCTCACATATAAATACAAGTTGTAAGGTGGCTCTAGGGTTGTGTTTCTTCACTTGGTGGAGCCGACTTCCCCTAGAAGTGGCTAAAGCCACTTTATAATTACTGGCGGCCGACTTTACAAATACCACCATACAAATACAGTTTGGCCAATCCACAAAAGGGGATTTGATCTTATACAAGACTTGACTTGATCACTCTGCAAAAGGGGATTTGATCTATACAATAATAAATCAAATATAATTAGAATATTCTTCGAAGTTACAATATTTCAACAGATTCTTGCTCTAGTAAGAAGAGATGGCATGATGTTTTGCTTAGGTGGATTCTTGCTTCAGTTAAAAGAGATGGCAAGATGATTGTTTAGGTGGATTCTTGCTTCAGTAAGAAGATATGGCAAGATGATTGTTTAGGTGGACCTGTCTCTTAAAGTTGCACGGGAAACTCTTGAGAGGATATTTTCCAAGCCTCATGAAGACTAGGGTATTCAACTTAAGAACCAATTTGCTTCGCTACAACAAACTATTTTCTAAAGGAAAAATGTTAATACAAAGCTTAAGGAGTACAATTCCTTATTGTATGAATCTAACACCAAACTTTTTAACAAGCATGAATGCGTAAAGAATGATCATGAACCTCTTGCTTCAACAATTAACTGACAAGGGAAAGTCCATCCAAGATTTGTGTGACCTTAATGAAAACCTTATACAAAAGGTAAGTAAATTTAAAAATACTAAAAGGAGGAAGGTGGAGGTACATAATACCTTACAAAAATATACTCAATGCTCTTCTGGTGTAATCTCTTCTCCTGCACTATTGGTTATTCACCACTTGACTTCTCCTGTTTTTTGAGAATCACACTAAAGGTATTGGTTCTAAGTTACTTCAACATATGACAAGAAATAAAACCTCCACCCCCTACTCCTTTTACTATGGGATCTGTAGGAACCAGATCCCTCACCTACTAATTAGTCAAAACCAAATACTTCACCATTCATAGCTGAGCTATATCAATATCCTAATCATATTGATCAAAGACATTGTCTTTGCTCCGCTATGCATCGACATCCTTATTTCCATAGTTCTACTTACAAATAGACGGAAAATTTTTGGATTAGTTCCCTCTACTTGGACTTATTGTGCATCTAGTAATGATCAGTCATGGTGACATCTGGGCTCTTTCTTGAGGATATCTTTTGATGAGTTTCCTCCATTGTACAACCATACAATTCCCCTCTCTTTTGATGATTCGTTTATGGAGGAGCACTCTCCTCCTGATAGTTTTTTATGACACCTTTCCTTGCTTCCTCTCCACACACATGCATGCTTTATGATGGGAAGACTATCTTGTCACATGTTGTGTTTGGAACATTTGTTGAGTTTTTAACCCTCGAGTGCATGGTCTACTCTCTTGGGTTACTTGCTTGAAGCATTCTCGTTGATCCTTAACCCTCCCGTCTTCAAGCATTTTCATCAAATCTCTTTTAGTGTTAACATGCCTTTTGCCATCATCTTTGTTATTTCTTGAGGAATGTTTTTTGAAAACATTTTGGGAATTCACTCCCCGCTTTCACTGTTTGTGCATATGCTTGCTTAAACTCATGTTTGCTTCATTGATCTTGAAGAGGTTCATGTGAAGGTCTTTTGGAGATTACAATTCTGGAAGAGGACTCTCCATTTAAGCTCTTGTTTCCTTCTCCAATTTTGAAAAGGTTTATATGAAGGCGTTTTGGAGACTACACTTTTGAAGATTGATTTTCCATTAAGAGCTTGTTTGCACCTCATCATGTTCAGGATGTTGGTAGCATTTAGTCATCATTGCATTTGACAATTGATCCAAGATTAGGTGATATTCATTTGGAGTACTGTTGCACCAAGGACTTGATTCTAGGCATCATTTCCACATCATTGTTAGAAGCCAAATTTGTGAAATTTTGTACATTGCTTGGGATGAAGAAAGTTGTAGTTAAAGGGGTATAAGAGTAATGCCCCTTCCTCGCCCCAAAGTGAAGTTTAAAAGGGTATGCTAGTATATAATATTGACTTGGTTCATTATTATCACTAACACCATCTATATAAGTATGTATGAGATGTTAGTGTATACTATTGACTTGCCTCATTATTATCACTAACTTTAAAGGCTCCTAGGAAACAAAACTTAGAAGTCTTCCATAAGCTTAAGATTCCCCTCAACCCACACTTTCAAAAGAGCGTTGGTGACTCAATGGCACTATAAAGTTGCCATTACCCTAAACACAGATTTGTTGATGTTTGTAGCATCATACAGGTACTTCCGCATAGGCTAGACGTGTGGAAGTTGTCCAAATCCTTCAACCTTAGTAATTTACTTTAATTAAAGGAATTATTAAAGTAAAGTGCTTTTATTGATTAATTGAGTTTAATTTAATGAAATGCTAAAGTTAGTGAGCATTAGTGAATTAAATTAATCTTAGCCATTGATCTCAAGTGAGGTGAAATCTAATCTCAACCATTGATAACTTTGGAGATTAGGGTTTGGGCAAATTCAAGATTATAAAAGAAAGACTAGGTGAAGGGGAGAGACACATCTATTGGTCAAGTCTATTGGAGTTGGTGACTCATCGAGAGAGCAAAGAAGGACTTTTGCTCAAGGATATCTTAGGAAGGGTGGAGAAGGACTTTCACCTAGAGATCAGTTCAGTCCAAAGGAGAAGGAAGCAAGTGTGCAACATCAGTAATAGCAGGTACAGTCATGGATCGAGCCGAACAAGAGCCGCAAAGAGCCAAGTATGTTGGTTGTAGGTATAGCAGGGCGTAGGCCGCAGGTGTAGAAGGGCATGTACATATGTAGGCCACAAGTGTCGAAGGGCACACACATACATGTTGTATAGGTTGTATAGGGTGCGTACAAATTGTACAAGACACAGTATGGGGACCATACAACAACGAAATAGTTGCTGGATTGTAGGAGTTTTGTTGTACTTTTCTGTTTCTATTCTTAGTGGGCAATTTTCCTAGATTGGGAGCCCCTTGTAAGCTTGGAAGTTATTTGAATGAAAAGTTGATTTTGAAGGGGGAAATTTTCTCTGTGCTGTGTGAAGTTTGGTTTCCATATTTTTGCTTCCACTGTTTTTATTTCCAGCAAGTATATTTTATTTTGTGTGTTGCAATTTGATTATAAGAAAGGAAATGTACAAAGTAATAATCTATCTAGGTGTTGGGAATAGAGTTTTCAACATGGTATCAGAGCTTGCACTCTGAGAGTGAGACAAATTTCAGATACACAATAGTTTGTGCAACATATTTGTTAGATCTACAAGGAGATCTCTATAGATCTGTAAACCAATAGTGAGATTCTTGTGGGTGCTTGAAGGAATAATCACATGGCAGTGTTTTTTGTTCAGATCTAGAAATGGCAGCAACTAGTCTCAGGTTTGAAGACTGATTGGATGGAGCATCTAACTTCCTGCCCTGGCAGACGAGGGTAACCTTGCTTTTGAAGGAACATGACCTTTGGTAGATTGTAGAGAAGGTTGTTCCTACACTGACAGATGCAATAGAGAAGTCCGCTCTCGAGAAGGACATCAAAGCCTAGAGAGCGATCATGGACGCTATGTAGGATCATTTGATCCCTCAGGTGGCAGAGAGGCCATCAACCAGAGAGATGTTCAAGGCTCTAGTAGATTTTTTCCAGAGTGACAACTTGAACAGGGAGATGATCTTGAGAAACAAGCTCAGATCCATCCAGATGTCAAAATATGACAATGTTACTAGTTACTTCATGAGGATCACCCAAACAAGTGATAACTTGTAGCCATTGGGGAGAAGGTGGATGCCATAGAACTTGTGAATGTGGCATTGAATGGTTTTACCAAGTCACGGGAACCATTTGTCAAGGGGATTTGCGCTCGAGAGAAACTTTTCAATTGGGAGAGGCTTTGGGATGATTGCATCCAGGAAGAGGCTTGGGAGGAGTTTAAAGGCTGCAAGGAAGGATGGAGAGAGCCTTGGGAGGAGTCTAAAGCTAGCAAGCAAGGATGGAGAGGAGAACCTTGTAATGTCCCCACTTTGGGACATCATTACATTGCAGAGGTTTATGATGACCAGAATAGCCAGATGGATGTTATAGCGAGTACATGGATGATTCAGAGGCATTTTGGGGTCCATCTTGCATCGTTCATCCCATTTCATCATTATGATCCATTTCGCACAGATTGGCCTTGGTTTCGTTGCATTCCGACGATTTCCATGGTTTTGAGTATTTTGAGCTATAAGTTAATTAAATTCACTGAAGAGGACATTTTGGGCACATTACTGGGAGGAACCTCTCAGTGTAATAGCTCATTGGAATCGGGAGGAGCAACACTACAGGATGGGATGGTGAGAAGTGACTTTCAGTGGCCAGGGAAGCCACAAGGAGAGATAAGGCGCTTTTCAGAGGTAA
>SNQJ01S0125242.1:40737-61583 GCA_010110895.2 Picea sitchensis | reverse complement strand
GCAAATGCATCCCATTTCTTGGGAAGACCATTGAGTACTATATTTACCAGTTCCTTCTCTGAAATGATTTCTTCAATAGCTTGTAGTTGATCTCTTAACTGAGAGATTCTCACAAAGTATGATGTTATGCTGTCATCATCATTTATTTTCATGTCACGGAGCTCATTCTTCAGACTCATTACTTGTCCAATGTTTCTGACTGAGAAGAGGTTAGTTAGGGCATCGTACATCTTCTTAGATGAGTCAAGATGAGAGATGTAGGGTATCAAGTGGTCTTTTACAGAGTCTACTATGATACTCATAGCATTAATGTCATTGTCCTTGAACTTCTCCATAACTGCAACATTCTGAGGTTCCTTCTCTTTTCCTTCTTCAAACTGTGGTTCCACGATCTTTCCTTTCACGATATCTAACACTTTATTCTCGGCAAGGATGAGATCAATCCTTGTCTTCCATGTTCTAAAGTTAGAAGCCCCTTCTAACTTGTTTTCTGACTTCATAGAGTAAGCCATGACTACTTTGACTTGGTCAACCTTTGACTTTGACCGAAAACTCAAACTTGACGTCTTAACTTGCTGAGAGTACCAGGAGGTGCTCTAGGTTAGGGCGCACTAGGCTATCCAGAAATTAGGTCAATCTCTTCACTTAAGGTGCCTTAACAAGAGGGTTAAGGTTTCGTTGCTGCAACAAAAACTTTGACTCCAACTGCAACTGTAACTGAGCAAATCCTCCCAATCTATCTTCCAACGGTTAGACTGTTCGAAGATAGTGTGGGCCCATAACTTGTTAGAAAAATAGGTGTGCTCGTTTTACCATAGACAATATAGCAATATTGTCGCCCAACCATAGGACGAAGCCAACCTCGAGCACCTTAACCTTGACAAAGCAAATAATTCCGGAAGCAAACTTTAGACCCAATAGCCAATCAAGGTAGCGTACCACTCTCCAGAGCTAGCATACCAAGCAGAAAGTCCAAACCATAACCAATAGAAAGTCCAGCCTAAAACCAAAAATATAAGTTGCAGTAGCTGCAGCTGCAACTACTCTCCAAACTTGCGCACAATTGATTTTCCGCAATTGCGCGCTGTGTACAAATGAGCTCTGACATCCCTTATTTATACTGCTCTTTCTTAGCTGTCTGGGTTGACTTCTCTTTCTGGAGGCTAAAGACTCAATATTAATTATTTTCTTTAGCCGACTTGTCTTCTAGGGTTATGTCCAATGCTTTAGGGTTTTTCTTGCTTCCCAAAATATTCTATTCTTGTCAGGGTTACACATAGAGGTTAATACATCCCGCGACTACCATAATATCAACATCCTGTATTGAGGATCTCATCACTTCCTGCCACTGGGGAACACATTACTTCCCGCCACTGGGGAACACATCACTTCCCGCTACTGGGGAACGCATCACTTCCTGCTACTCTAAAATATTTGAACTTAACTCTGGACAGGGGCTTGGTCAACACATATGCTACATGTTCGTCGGTGGAAATATAATGGAGTCTTACTGCCCCCTTCCTTACCATGTCCTAGACATAGTGGTATTTGATCTCGATATGCTTGGACTTGTTATGACATTCTGGGTTCACTAACAACTTTATGCAACTCTGGTTGTCATAAAAGATACAGGTTTCCTCCAACTCAAGATCAAACAATTTTTGTAATCTACTTCCGAAGCCATATTGCTTCGCTGCAAGTTGACCATGCTGTCACATACTTTGCCTCTGCGAAACTGAGTGCCATATATGTCTCTCACTGAGTCATGAGATCACAGCTGATCCCATACTAAAGAAACATCCGGATGTACTTTTCCGGTCTGTGACACTGCTTGCATAATCTGAATCTTTGTAGCTTTGCAAATCTTATCTCATAACCCGAGATATATCTTGGTCCATAATCGATTGTACCCTTTAGGTACCTTATCACATGTTTTGCCATAATCAAGTGAACATGTCTTTCATTGCAAAACATATATCTGTCCTTGTGTTCTTCAAACCAAATTTTCACATCACATTGTACCAACTTGGTACACTTACTCAACCACAACTCAATCAACACAATCATGTGTTGGTTCTGTGTGCTTTCTGTAAAGCACTTTTTGTCTCACTGTCAGAGAGTATGTCCTCTACTCTCTCTGCAATTGTTCCTTCTGGAATTGGGACTCTGCATTTGCAACTGTTTTTTCTGAAACTGAGAATGACTGCTCCATTCTCACTATAACTGCTGAACTCTGAGAGTAGATCCTCTACTCTATCATGATAACAGATTCGTTTGCTCCCTCTGAATCTCATATTGCATCGGCCTCTTTTAATGGATCATGGTTTTTCTATATATACTTCTTTTGATTATTGGAGCAAGTGTCTCGTCATAGTCTTCTCCCTTTTGCTGGGAGAATCCTTTGGACACAAATCACGCTTTGTACATCTTTATACTGTTATCTGCAACATGCTTGATCTGCTAGATCAATCTTGGAAGTCACCACTGACTTCCCTTCTGGTCTCAAGGCAAAATCCATATCCCCGTCCTTCTGACTGGCTTCCTCCTTTGTCTCTGAAACAAGGGAATCTTCCCAGGAGAATTCACATCTCCTAGAAGTTTCTGAAGCTACGATGTAGTCTTCTCAACTCATGGCATCTGTCTGTCAGTCCTGGAAGACGTCTCCTTTTTCCCATTTGATCCTCTCTGACATCAGGCTCACTCTGAGTCTCAATGCTCCCTTTGAAGCTTGACTCCCTCTGAGTCTATATAATCTTTGGAGCCATCTGCTCCCTTTGATATGTTGTTAAGTTTTTATTGTTGTTATTAGATTATTTCCAAATTACATGAGCATTCAATACATTTTCAAAAAAACAGCATAAAGAGGATCACTGAAAGAAACACAATCACAAGGTACGCAACATTTTATCCTGGGAAACCCTCATGGGGAAGAAAACCTAGCAAAAACTTCTTCAATAATAGATTGCCAATACAATGTCAAGACTAAGACCAAAACACCAAAGATAAACCAAGACCGAGCATGCGCCTCTCTTCTCCTTCCTCCTCCAACTGCAACTTCCTTCAAGATATGCGCACAAGATGAGTGAGAGTGAGTGTATGTAAATGAGACACCAACCTCACATATAAATACAAGTGTGAGATGGCGCTAGGGTTGTGTCTCTTCACTTGGTTGAGCCGACTTATCCTAGAAGTGGCTAAAACCACTTTATAATTACTAGGGGCCGACTTTACAAATACCACTATATAAATATAGTTTGACCAATCCACAAAAGGGGATTTGATCTTATACAAGACTCGACTTGATCAATCCACAAAAGGGGATTTGATCTATACAATAATGACTCAAATATATGTAGAATATTCTTCGAAGTTACAATATTTCAATACTCCCCCTTAACGAGAAGGGTATTCTACTGTCAGGACTCAATACAACATCATCAAGAGAAGGAGAGGGCAACATCATCATCGACATTTGGAACACTGACTGACACATCTATAAATCATCGAAAGTTTTTCTCATCATCAATATCATCATTGTTTACAGCATGGAGTTGGAGTAACATCATCATCATCATCATCATCATCATCATGAAGCTGAAACATCAACATCAATAGCAAGAAGTTGGAACAACAACATCATCAACAACACGAAGTTGGAACAACATCATCAATAGCACGAAGCTGGAACAACAACATCATCAACATGTGGCAACAGAATGAGGCAGGTGCATCAACAACATTTGTGGTACTTTGACAGACTGTCGTTACCGGACCTTCGGGATCTGCCCAGGAATCATAAGATTCTCTAGGATATAAAATCCTAACAAGTTACCACGTGGTACTCTGACAGATCATCCTTACCGGACCCCTTCGGGATCTGCCCAGGAATCTTAAGATTCCCTAAGATATAAAATCCTAACGGAGCTACCACCACTGACCACAACTGGCATATACATGCACAAGTACTCTGACAGAACGTCCTTATCGGACCTTAGGGATCTACCCAAGGATGATCAATCCCCTAGGATATAAAATCCTAACAGAGCTACCCGTTGTTGGTCAGGATACCATAGTATCATCAACATCACTACCCCGTTTGAGGGAGGCACTTTCGGACAACACCAAGCTTGTCTCAGAAGTACTCAAACTTCACACAAGACAAAGGCTTGGTCAACACATCTGCAACCTACTCATTTGTGCCAACATATTGGAGCCTTACAACTCCCCTTTGCACCATATCACGAATGTAGTGGTACCTAATCTCTATGTGTTTCGACTTATCATGGAACACTGGGTTCTCCGTCATCTTTATACAACTCTGGTTATCACATAGAATCACGATGGCCTCCATCTCCAGATCGAACAGATCTATCAATAACTTCCGAAGCCATATGGTTTCACAACTGGCGGAACATGTTGCAATGTACTCCGCTTCTGCCGTGTTGAGAGCAATACCGGATTGTTTCCTGCTTTGCTATGAAGTCATGGCTGATCCCAAACTGAAACAACATCCTGAAGTGCTCTTTCTGTCTGAAGCACTTCTAGCTCAATCTGAATTAGTGTAACCATACAGTCTAAAGTCATGATCTCCAGTATAACAAAGACCATAATCCAATATATCCTTAAGGTATTTCATCACATGCTTTGCAGCTACAAGGTGAACATGTCTAGGCTCCACCAGATACCGACTCAAGGTGTTCACAACAAAGCATATATCTGGCCTGGTATTCGTCAGATACATCAACGATCCAATAATCTGTCTGTATAGAGTAGCATCAATCAACTCTGACGAAGTATCAACCAGAAGCTTCAAATTCGTTTCCATGGGTGTGTTCATGGCTTTACATTCCAACATGTCAAATCTCTTCAATATTTCAATTGCATACATCCCTTGGTTAAGGAAGATCTTCTCTGGGCTCTGCCAAACTTCAAGACCTAAGAAATAATGCATCGGGCCTAGGTCTTTCATCTCAAACTCTGCAGCGAGCTTCTTCTTGCAATTTGTGATGAGATTTTCTTCTCCTGTCAAGAATAAATCATCCACATATAGTAGCAATATGACTGGCTCATCATTCATAACCTTGAAGTAAAGGTTAGGATCAACTTTACTCTTGGTAAAGCCCAAGCTTGTCAGGAAACTATCAATTCTGCCATACCAAGCTCTAGGAGCTTGCTTCAACCCGTATAGAGCTTTCTTCATCCTACAAACATGAGTCTTTCTATCTTCAACTTCAAACCCTTGTGGTTGTTCTATATACACTTCTTCTTCATTAACACCATTTAAGAAAGTTGGTTTCACATCCATCTGGTGTAACTTCCATTTCACGGGTTCTGCAACTCTGGGAGCTACAGGTTCTTCTTCATATACTTCTTCAAGCTAGCATTTCCTTGATCTTTTGAGTGCTGCATCTTCATCAAAGGTTACATCTCTGTTGATCTCAATATGATGGTATCCTGGTATGTAAATTCTGAAGGCCTTAGAGACTGCACAGTATCCAACACATATTTCCTTCTTTCCTGAAGGATCCAACTTAGTTCTCTTTTCTTTTGGAATGTGTACAAATACTGAACAACCAAACATTTTGAGATGGCTTACTTCTGGCTTCTTTCTGGTGAACATTTCTTCGGGAGTTTTGAATCCAAGTGCACTATGGGATACTCTGTTTTGGACATATATTGTTGTTCTTGCTGCTTCAGCCCATAAGTGCATTGGAAGATACTCAGGTAAGACATTGAAGTGTACTCTCCTCCATTGTCTGACCTGAGTATCTTGATTTTCCTTTCAGAGAGGTTTTCTACCAGGGCTTTGATTTCCTTGAACTTTCCAAGTACTTCATCTTTTGACTTCAAGAAATAAACCTAGGTCTTACGAGAGTAATCAACAATAAAGGATACATAGTATACATACTCGCTTAGAGACGTTGATGACATTGGACCGCATACATCTGAGTGGACAAGTTCCAAGATTCCTTCTGCTTTACTGTCGTTCTTTGAAAAATGATTCTTTATGTTCTTTCCTTGTGCACATCCCTTGCATGCACCTTCATGATCAACCTTTAGTTCTGGTAAATCTGTAACTACCTTGCTTACATATGGTAAGGCTTTGTAGTTGATGTGAGCTAGTCTTTTATGCCAAAGTTCACAAGGACTCTCAGTAGAGTGAGTCAAGGCTACATTTGAGTGACCTTTTAACTTGAGCAAAACACATTCTTTTGTTCCAATAACAACTGCATCTTCTATAGTTTTTCCTTTAGACCACATAAGAACTTCACCATCTATGAATGCAACCCTGAATCCTTTCTTATCTAGGGCTGAAATAGAGTAAGTTCTTTTTCAATCCTAGTACAAAGAGTACATCCTTCATTCTCATTGGAGTAACTCAATTTAGTTTATAGGTGGATTCTCCCATTATTTTGATAAGGTATTGATAATCATCTCCAAGTGAAACTTTCTAGGGGAAGTCCATTTCTATAAGGCTAGAGAGAATGTCTTTCTGATCTATCATGTGCTTAGAGGCACCACAATCTATGAGCCAAGTATCCTCTCCAGGTGTCACAAATTCTGAGAGGGCGGAAAACAAAACATAATCTTCAATGTCTTCTTCAATTAACTTCTTGGGTGGCTCATCATCTTCAGCTGCATGGGCATGTTGTCTTTTGTTATTTCTCCTCTTGTATTCTTCTCTTTTGGCAAGACAGTTCTTAGAAATGTGTCATGTTGGTTGTGGAGCCTGATTATCTTCTTGATTAAGAGGTCTTTGTTTTCAGCTGTGTTTATACCCCATGAAGAATTTACACCCCGGAAGAATGTACACTCCTCCACACGGGGGAGTGCAAGGGGGATTACCCCCCCTGTGGGGTTTGAGGGGTCCATCCTCCCGTTGGGGGTTCGGGGGACAACGTTCCCAATGGGGGTTCGTGGGCGAAGCCCCCGAAGGAAAAATTGCCCTGTAAATGTATATTGTAATTTCATAGTAAATCTGGACCGTTCATTATAAGGTTGCAGATCTGACGGTAGAAGTTATGTTAGGGTTTTTTTCCCTAGAAGGAAACCCTCGTTTATGAGGGAAATATATTGCGGCTATGTATCATTGTGAATATTGTATTTTGAGTGAGGAGACTGTGATAGAAAGAAGAGGAAGTTACAGCGGGTGTGCTGTAGGTTGTATCCCTTCGTTTTCTGGATAATAATAAAGGAAGGACCTGTCAATTTCTCTGTTGGACATAGCCCACACAGGGTGAACCACGTATATCTGTGTCTCTATTGTATTGTGTATCTTCTATGTTTTATTTCCGCATTTGTTTTATTTTATTGCTCTGCGATCCTGTTTTTCTAACATGTCCCATCTTATCACAATGATAACATTGATAAGAGGAGAAATCTTTTCCCTTTCTTTGACCCTTATGATATTTCTGGAATCTCTTTGGAGAGAGATTCTTTATGAAAGTGGGTCTCCTTTTGAAAATGAGACTTTTTCTTTTCACCCTTAGCATGAGAAGCAAGGGCTTGATCGTCCTCTCTTAATAGGACGACTTCTCGGTTGGCCACTCTTGCTTCTTCTTGAACACATTCTTCCCATAAACTGTCAAATTGGAGTTTCTATTTTCTTGCACAAATAGTTTGGATGAAGGCATCCCAAGGTCTTGTGAGACCATTAAGAGTTGTCATCACGAGTTCATCTTCATCTGAGTTATCTCCAATTGCCTCTAACTCTTCCTTGAATTGAGAAACCCTAGAGAAATAGTCTTGAATTGTTTCTCCTTTTTGCATCTTTGTATTCTTGAGTTGGGTTCTCAAGTTCTTCCGGTTGATGTTCTTTCCTTCATACATTCTGGTTAGGGCATCAAACATATCTTTTGGAGTATTCTTAGAAGACACTTGAGGGATCAAGTGGTCTTTAATGGAATCTGCAATTATTCCTTTAGCCTTGATCATATCCTTCTTGTACTTCTCTTTGGCTGCATTTTCTTCGGGTTCCGGTACATTTTCTTTTATGAATTTTGCAAGGTCATTTTTTCAAGAATGAGTCCAATTCTGTACTTCCAGGCATGGAAATTCTCCACACCTTCTAGCTTGTCAACAAGCTTGGTGCTTGCAGACATCTTGACCCGTAGCTAAGAAAATGACCAGAAAATGAAAGTGCTCAAAAATTGAAACTGAGCTTACTAGGAGATGCGTTGGGCTGAGGCGAGTTTGTTGGAGATGGTTGTTTCAGAAAATTCCAAGTTTTACCCCTTGAAACTTGACCTGCTTAATTCTGGACTGGTACTTCTGGTACTGGTTCGTGTTTCCTGGTTTTTCGGGTATCAGTCAAAACTAGGGTGTTACTTTCCGAAGAATCTGGGCACTGAAAAAGTTCGCTCAAGCTGCCAAAAGATGCGCTAGGGCAGGGCACACTTACCAAGATAGTTTTTGGTCAAAAATTCCTCTTCAGTAAAAAGCCCTAATTTTCTTGTACGACAACAGTGACGTCTAGATACCTAGTGAAAGATGCTTTATTCAGTCAGGCTCTAATACCATGTTAAGTTTTTACTGTTGTTATTAGATTATTTCCAAATTACATGAGCATTCAATGCATTTCCAAAACAATAGCATAAAGAGGATCACTGAAAGAAACACAATCACAAGGTACGCAACATTTTATCCTGGGAAACCCTCATTGGGGAGAAAACCTAGCAAAAACTTCCTCAATAATAGATTGCCAATACAATGCCAAGACTAAGGCCAAAACACCAAAGATAAAGCAAGACTGAGCATGTGCCTCTCTTCTCCTTCTTCCTGCAACTGCAACTGCCTTCAAGATATGCGCACAAGATGATTGAGAGTGAGTGTATGTAAATGAGACACCAACCTCACATATAAATACAAGTGTGAGATGGTGCTAGGGTTGTGTCTCTTAACTTGGTTGAGCCGATTGATTACTGCAATGGTTATGTGTAGGACCTTCTGGCTCTACTAACTTTTCCTAATGATCTGAAGAGTGATCAATTTGCACCATCTGGCACTAGGGGTAACTCAATCTCAAATACAGGGACTGTCATGCCTGCTCCCTCTGATCCTTGACTTCTTCTGAGTCTACAATAACCTCAGAGTCTCTATAGGATATACTTGGTGTTGGATAGAAAGTCTTAATATGAAAAGCCGAGTCAGGCTTCAAAAGAATTATGCTTCCTGTCAAGGTGGTTTCATCATCCATTGACCAAGTCTTCTCATCGGGAAACTGCAAAACACTGTGAGTTCTATTCTAATGTGCTCGTTTTACCATAGACAATGTCATATCATTGTCACCCAACCATAGGCATTTACATATGCCACCCCCGAGCACATAAACTATTTCTTGATTTTAAATGAGACCTTGTTGGATTCCCGTACCAGGGATAATGATCCAACAAGCTAAGATAAAAAATGCATAAAATCTGATGTTAATAAACTTAAAACTGAAATCAAATATGAAGGGTGCATACCTAGAGCATGCATTTGTTAGACTTGCTTGCTTTGATCTGGATGAATAATGATACTTCTTCACGACTTGTACTTTTACCCTCATGATACAACACTTCTCCGGCTCTTTTACTTCCTGAAGTTTTTAATGTGGAAGGAAACAAGATATAGCTATCAATATCACTTGATATGAATCAAGTGCTTCGGAAGCGCTAAGTCCTATATCACAGGAGATATAGTTCATCTGGATCATCTTCCTTTGTTCTTTTTCGATCAGGTTCATCTTCTCCTGCGAAATGAGCATGATGCCTTTTAAACTTCCTGGTTTTATCTTGTTCTTTTGCTTGGGGACAATTTCTTGCAATATGTCCCATCTTCTGGCAAATGAAGCATCTGAAGCTTGAGAGATCTTTATGAGAATCTTGTCTTTTATGAGGCTTCTGAAATCTTTTGTGAGAGTGAACTTCTTTCTTGTTCTTTCCTTTTCTTGTGTGAACTGTTAGCGCTTGATCTTCATTGTTCTCTATCTTTTCCTTTCTTTCCTCTAATCTGGCTTCTTCTTGAGTACAATCTTCCCACAACCTGCTGAACTTAGTTAACTTTCTTCTAGAGCAGATTCCTTGGATGAAGGATTCCCAAGAATTAGGAAGACCATTTAATGTGGTCATTGTTATCTCAGCTTCTTCGACCGAGTCTCCAATAGCTTCCAACTGTTCTTTAAGCTGGGACACTCTTGTGAAATAATATTGTATGGTTTCTGAACTTTGCATTTTCACATTCTTGAGTTGTGTCCTCAAGGTCATTTTCCGATTGATGTTCTTGCCTTCAAATAGACGAGATAAGGCATCCATCATTTGCTTTGGGGTTTTTGTTTCACACTTGATTTGCTTAGCTGTATGTCATTAATAGGCAGGACCCAGGAAAACTGCAGTTGGTATTTTTGCTATTCTACCGTTTTGACATGTTCCTTCCATAGCATGTTGATAAAGGTTGCAGAAAATGATGTTGCTGAAATTATAAATGATATGCTGGATGCTGTTGAAGTATGTCGTTTGCATGGTTTATGCTCATGTTACTAAGATCTTTAGATTGTGAATTCTGCAGTTACCAGTGATGCTTTCCATAAATACATCCACTGTCCCTTCTGTATACTGGTTCTGGTTTAGAGTTTGATACATAACTCGAGGCTGATTCTTCCTTCTGTGTTCCATTAATGGTGTGATTGTTTAACAAATGATATGAGTATTAAGATATGATAAATATTTTGATCATTGCAATGTCAGAAATATCGGTATGCCAGCTAGAAATATGTAGTGTTTGTAAATACTTCTGTTAATGGGATATCCGATAAACAGTAAAATTAGAATATGTTTTATGTCTAGTCAGGCATTTTACACTCAGTAGCATATACGATGGAGTCAGGGATGCATACTTTGTAGGCAAGCAATTATACATGTATATGGACAATTAGGGTCATTTAATACATTGTAATGACAACTTAAAAATATGTGCCATTTTCAAGTACTGCAGAAAGACTATTGTAACCTTATTATTTATTTTCTGATCTTGCATTTATTGCTGTAGATTGATTAATATATGGTGATATTTGTTGAATTGCTGTAGTCTAAGAGCCAACATAACACTGCAGAATTCTAGCAAGTCCATACTCCAGTTGACAATGCAACAATTATGGTCGGGATGTGACAGCACTTAATGTTTTATTGATCTTCGTTGTAGCAGAGAATAGACTCATTAACTCTCTTGTACCTTCCTCCTCTACTTCTTTCTGAGCTTCTCCCACACATCATCCATTAGCACAAGTTCCACTACCATGGAACTTCATGCTAAAGGGGAGGAAAAATCAAATAGCCTTAGGGATTCCTAATAAAGAAATAAATGAAGGTTAAATCTTCTTTTTGTAGGCAGTATGCTTGTATAGGGGCTAACCTAAATATTTTTTCTTCTCCAAACATTGTATATTCCAGGGTGGATTTCCTGGTTCAGCTCTGCCACTTGGTCCACCAGTGGCCCCAACTGAAGAGGCCATTTCAACACTGGTTTCAATGGGATTTGATAGGAACTTGTCTACTCGAGCACTCGAACAAGCGAGGTACGACATCACTGTAGCCACAAACCTTTTGCTTGAGGCACAGTCTCATTGAGTTGCAGGCAACTGTTTTTGAGTAGGATGAATCTATCCCCGAGTTACATTAACCGTTTTGTGGGAGAACAGAGCATCTAAGAACTAATTGGATCAGATAGCTTGAAGAAAGAAGATGTAAATTTATAACTGTAAAATAGAAATAGGGAAAATTCCAAATGGTTATATTTGAAGAGATGTTTAATTATTTTCTAAATGTGTTTATGAATGCTACAATTGTTACTCAGTGAATCTTATTTGTGTAATTAATTGCACAATATTGTCTCGACTTTTCAACGTGCACTTTCATGTGACTTGCTAGTTATGCTATATCAAATTGATACAAAAGATTTCCAACATGCTCGAGGAGATAGTGCTTTTTCATTATATAGATAAACAGATCTATACTGATAGGAAATCTGATAATATGTGAGCTCTTGGTCGTTATGATAACTAAAAAAGGCTATTTAGAGTTACTGATACCAAACGCAATATAAAGATAGGAAGTAGAAGGAGAAAAACAATTGGGCAAATAGTACCCAATAGTGTCACTTGGACTGGGGAACTCAGTAATGTTTCCGATTTAAGGAGATGCCTAAACAACAGACGCATACACACATAAACAGATGCTTGTGAAGGGGCTATTAAAATCATAGGAAAAATCTGCAGTCAATGCATAATGGATTTTTACTATAATTTTTTTTCTTTTGATATATTACTAATCTAAATATTCTTATAAAAAAGATATTACCATAAAATTTCAATTACTAATACTTTAATGTATTACTAGTATAAATTAGAATACTATTAATAATAGATTATTAATGCACAACTGATTTATTCATGGTACATTACTAACACTGATGATGGATTATTAATTTATCATGCATAATGATATCAATTATATTAATATACGTTAAAAATATATCATAATACATTAGCATTGGATACTACTAATGATTGATAAATGATACAGTAATAATGTACTTTAATATCAATAATGACATGTTAATGTATTAATAAATTTATGAGATTTTTTATGATATTGACGATGATGTTGTTATCCGTCCCCTAAGACCAATAAATTTTATCATACAAATAAGGGTTATTAATAAATCATGCATTCTTCCAACATTAATATATTAAAATTAGAGCCAATGCACACCAATGCCTGAGTTCTTCACATATACCTCTTCTTCAACAGTAGTAAATATTGTCACGCATGGAAATTGGTATTATAGGTTTGGAAGAGCAAAGAAGGGAAAAATTATGTGGTTGGAGAGGTCAGTATATCTCTGTATCAGCTTTGCACAACGTTTTCCCTAACAATGAAAAATGAAAAAGAAAATGTTTCCAAGCATTTGCCTCACATTTCTGTACATTTTGTTTTTGACCATATTGGTCCAACATGTGAGGTGACATATTTAATTTTATAGTTATCACATGCAGCTACTCATTTCAAAGAAGTTTTTAGAGGCAAACTCTAGTCCACCTTCTTTGAGAAATATTAGATATTTAACTATGACGAGATCTATAATAACACTCACAAAGTTATATGATTATCATGAAAGGTTAGTAATAAAAGGTTAGAAGCTGGGGTTTGTAGGAAGGTCTGGCTCATCAACACTCTTAGGTGCACCCTAGTTTCTTTAGGCAGTTCGTATGCCCTCTCCTTGCATGTATGTGAACACAAGTGCGATGCTTAGACTCCTGATTTTGGCAAGGAAAAAACCAGCCAGGTCTGACATCCTTGTTGTGTCCCCTTTATGTGAGGAGGCGTTGAATGCCCCTCAGAAGGACTCCTTGGCGTTGCCTTACAGATCTTCATCAATCACTACCATTGAGGCCCAGAGTAAGTCTACTTCTTTGTTCAAAGAAATTCTCATGTTGTCACCTAAAAAGACCCCTTAACCAAATTTTCATTTGCTTGCATGTTCCTTTGGTTAGCCCTCTGTTGTCCATAGAAAACCCCCTCAAAACATAATATCTTCATCATAAAACAAGGAATCTATGGTCTTTCCTAGAATGATTTCCATGGGGCTAAAGGTTCTTTAAATTATTATATATAACCCACGTGACCAAAGCCCTTTTTTCTTAAGTTCTTATGTGTGGGAGGGATATGGTTAAAGGCCTAATAGTTCAAGTGCAGGTGGATTTCGGGTTGCAATTCTTCCAAAAGCCCTAAGAAAATCAATGGTTTGTATGGATTTGTAGAGGTTAGGACAATCGAAGGCTTAAGAATGTTATGGTGTCACGAATGGATCAGGGATGAGCTTTCTCCCGCTAGGGTAGATCTACAGTTGTGATCGATTCACTGGGGGTCAAGTGAAGAGGAGGCCTGAAATACAAAGGCCTTGTGATTGGCCCTGATTCCCACCACGAAGAAATACCAACATTTTAGGTGTACTCGTGGTGGTTGTTTTCATTAGGGGTCCAAAAAGTTAAAGTTGTCGTGAATGATGGAGATCTTGCTTACTAAAAGTGATTAAAAAATCTAAGATTTCTTGCGAGGGTATGGGGCAAATAAAGAGAAAAGGTCTCGTTGATTCTGCAAACGGATTGGATCACTTCGCGGGGAAACATCAATGACTTAGGATCATTAATGCAACATTGAAGGAGGAAGGGGCCCCAAGTAATGAAATTTAGTCAATGATTGCAATGTTTCCCACTAGATTTGATCTACAATTGAGACTTATCCATGGCATGCTACTTCGGAAAGGTATCAATGGTACCTCGAGTGTCGTGAATGGTTTAGATTTCCCTTACTTGATTTGATCAATGACTAGAAATCCGTTAGTTGGGGGTGCACATCCAATGTAAAAGATTGTGGTGCGATCAACGACTCAGATCACCCTTGTGGGTGAATATCTATGACTTAGGTGGTTCGGTTGGAAATGTGGGAAAGCATAAAGGAAAATCCCTGGGGGGCCCTCAAATGGCCAAGATTTTTCCCACTTGTCAAGATCGATAGCCCAAATACGATGGCAGGGGTTCCCCCTCTAGTGTAAAAGATTGTGGTGCTGACAAGGTAGATCAACGATGGAGGTTTTCCTTGTGGACTTAGATCAACAATCAAGATTTCATCATTGGGCATCCCTCCAACTTATCAAAATGCAGTTGCGCTAATAAGAGGTTTCCACATGGCCTCAACCGAAGACTCAAAAGGGGCCTTCGATAAAGGATTCTGTCAAGGATATTCACCATCATATCGAAGGCTCCACATAGCATTGTTTCAATGATGAGATGGGTAGGCTCTTAGAATTAAGGTTAGATATCCATCATCGGTTTTCGAAAGGCCATGACTATTAAAGGAAATAGGTCGTCGTGAAGAATATCTCAGCAATCCACTCGCGTTCAAAAGGCACTGCCTCTCCACTATATTAGTTGGCAATTCTGCAACAATAACCAATTTGGTTATTCATAATTAAAAGCAAAGGAGGTGCTCGACCAATCAACTTCAACATGGCCAACCATTAGAAGGAATAATTCATACTTGTGAATAATGAATAATGTCTAAAATGTATAATTGCATAAATGCAATTAAGTAGACCAAGCTTAATGTCTACGTATGAGTGAAAGATGAGGACAAGGAGAGATATTAGGGATGAAGATCTCATGGATTGAGTTGAGAGATTTAAGGAGATATTGTGGAGATGGTTATGGATATGATGCGATCTAATTATCTAATTAAGACTTAGTAGTTATGGTCACCTATGGTTATATAAAGAGACCATTTGTCCAATATAATGTACACACGATAATGTTATAATGTAATATATATTTTTCCCTTCCGGGGTTTCTTGTGTATAATTGCCGGTGTCCCTTGCTTATTTATATGTTTATATGTGTTTGTTGTTGGCTATTAAAGCCAATATTTGGTATCAAAGCTTGCGTAAGCTAAAGAGGGCAATGTGAGAGACACTATTGTTGTTAAAGATGTAGCCATCCTGTGAAAGTGTGGAAGAGATGCAACTTGAATTGTTTGACATGTAAGAAGAGGTGTGCTAGAGCAGAGATTGAGCCACGGACGTGTGCAGTCTTGTTTGCTCCTATCCGTTGCGTGAAGGTTGGGAATCGTAGTGTGCTCGCTGCATGAAGGTTGGGAATTGTAGTGTGCTTGTTGCGTGAAGGAATAAGCAATGGCTTGGTTCTGGTACAAGACATTGCCCATGGTTCAAGGATAAAGGATAAAGGCGATGGTTCAAATTCGGTTCAAATTCCCTGGAGACCACTTGTTGTGAAGCCTAAATGCAGAGGCACGGATCGAGAGCATTGAGATTTGGTACGGTTTTAGGTTGTTGTAGAAATTAATGGTTGGAGTGTGTTGACCCCTGGCGCATGAGTGTGTACACTGTTTGCAACATTATTGAGAGCCAATTTGGAAGAACTATGTGCTGACTCTTCATGGAGGACAAGATGCCTTCCACGATGCTATAAATCATAGTGCCTTTCACTTTGTGCACAAGATGCAAATGTGTCCCTTACAAAGAAAGTCAAAAGAGGTGTCGAAATATATATTAATGGAGTTGTTGTAACCCTCCATAAAAGAGAGTAAGGGATGTTGTGTAGTATGCCTGTGGAATAGAGCCTACCGTCGCTAAGAAAGAGCTTTCTAATTAAGGAATATAATCCCTGTGAAAATTTTTGTGGACTGTAGTGAGTTTGGGTCGTGTGTTCATTCAAAGGCTAACGCATCTACAAGTGTGGGGTGACTCTCTTCACATATATTGCCTTAGTGATTGTGTTTTCATTCAACTGGTCATTGGTCATTTTTGCAAGTTTGTCTTTAGGTCTTTTTTGTTGCCTGTTGATTGTTTATTCAATTGAAGGTGATAGATCTTGTTGTTGTTATAGCCAACATGTATTCTCTTCGTTGTAATACCTTGCACCTGATACTCCATCTTTGCGTTGAAACAAACAATGCGTTCTGATCTGCATGACAATGATAAGCTATGTAAGTGCACCAAAAAGATATCGTTTCATTCCTTTAAAGACCCAAATGATTTGCACTCATTTTGTTAAAAAGGTTTTTTTTCCAATTTGGAGAATTGCAGCAAAGAGCATGTAATAAAAATTATTAAAAGGCTCAAGGGGCAGCGATTGGAGACATCAAGATTGCTACACGCATAAGGAACTACAATTTGCAATATATAGAATGTCGGAATAAAATTTCGAGGAGGAAGAACCTGCCCACAACAAAAATTAATCTAAAGGAGGAGCCATCACACAATCCATTCCACACAGAAATAAAGAGGAAAAAGAACACAACAATACAAGAAAGGGCGTGGCAACATTCATTAAATAAAGGTATAATTTTTGTTGTCCACATTGCAAACAAGAACATGAATAAGATTAAGCAAGTATTGAATTTAAAACATTTTTTTTAATGGCCACATGGGCCATAGGATTCAAATGATAGTTGCCTACATCAAATATTGAAAACAATGTCATGTAAAAGCTCTCTTTACATTGGATTTGTGTGAGAGGATCCTCGTAAAGGGTTAATTTGAGCAAATTAATTTGTGCAAGAGATTAAATGCATTGCAACAGAAGCCCATGCATGGTGAGTGAGGAGCATAATATTTGAGTGGAGTTTCATGGTGGAGATGTTTTCATAAAGCTTAGGCTTTATAAGTTTTGTCATGTCATGTAATGGCTTTATAAGATGAAGAAGGGTGCATGATCGGTGTTACCCGACACCCTAGGTTTAAATTTATGAGTCAAAGTCAAGCTCAGGTGTGAATTGAAAGATCCTGGTTACTTGATGTAAAGAGCCAAAGTAAAGTCAAATGATGACAAGTCATGTCATAATTTGAAGTCGGGTTGAGAGTCTAGGGTCAAATAAAGTGAAGTTTAAGTCATGTTAATGGTGCCTCAATTAAGTTTGCCAAACCAAGGTCATAGGTGTCTCATTGGTTTTTGCGCAAGCCAACAAGAAACATATTTGTAAGCATGTAATTCAAAATATTGCAAGTGCCTTGTTTGAGGAAGATGTCGCTCCTACAAGAATAATTTATGTAGATATTGTGTGGAAGACTCAAAGAAAGAATTATGCAAGAAGAAGATGTTGACTCCATGACAACAAAAGATGAACATAGACATAAGACTAATGAAGATGATGACTCCATGACAGAAGAAGAATGCAGTGGCGAAATAAGAAAGAAAGAGAGTGAAGAAAACAAAGGATTGAATTAGTGGAAGAAAGCAACGAAAAATGACGAAATAAGGTTGCTTCAAAGAAGACAAAGAATGAAGAAGGAAGCAAAGCAAGGTAAATAAGTAGTACCGCGTGTTAAATAATTTGAGATGCATAGATAATGAGATGCCTAAGAAGTTTGAAGATCCTCTTTGATAATGTTGTTTTGATGATGGAAACAAAGATGATATTGGTCATATATTTGTACAAAGAAGTATGTTGTATCTGAGTAAATGACGATGTAAGCCATGAAGAGGCATGTTGTATGTACCTGAGTCAATGTTGATGTAAGTCGTGCAGAGGCAAGTGTACCCCCATAATTTGTATGTTCAAGGTTTGTGGTTAGCTAGAAACCACTTGATGTAATGTGTTGTTTGTGGTAAGCAAAAACCACTTGTCACGATAGAGGAGGGTTAATGATAAGCTATAAATCACTTTTTGTAATGGTTGGGGGTAATCGACCAAAACATACCCAAGATGATGATTGGTGATGATGGAGGGGGAGTTACAGGTACATGTATGAGATCTGTAATTCAAGAATGGTTGATGAACCATGTACAGGAAAGAGTTTCCTATAGAACCGAGGGATACAGTGGTTGGCGACCCCTGTATTTTGGTGGATGGTAACTTGTTTATATGGACTTCAACAAATATGTTTTTTATACTATGTAGATACAAGAAGCAGATTGAAGTTGCAAAATGAAGAAGACCAAAGACAAAAGATGAAGACAAAGCATAATAAGATGTTGAAGATTGGACCAATTCAAAGATCAGTTGAAGAAATCACAAATATTCATTATGTTGATGTTTGAGCAACATCGGGCATACATTCTCCCAGGATTGGCCATGGTGATTTGACTAGTGGAGAATGGCCCAGGCGTAGTCTTCGAAGGACATAAGACTCGAGGTGTTGATGGTTCTCCAGGAGGAAGTATCGGGCATACATTCACTCACAGGGGTGTACTAGTGGTGAATGGCCCAAGCACAGTCTTCGAAGGACAGAAGGCTCCAGGTGCTAGTGTTCCTCCAGTGTGTGGTTGAATCGAGCGTCATTCTCCCAGGATTGGTAGTTTAACCAGTGGAGAATGACATATTCACTTACATGGGTTTACCTGTAAGTGACACTCACCTTCTCCTAGATATGGCCTAGGTAGAAGGATACATTTACTTCTGCGATAAATGGGCCTAGGTGTAGTCTTTACTTACATGAGTTTACATGAGGAGTCGAGGTGCTTCCACGTGTTAGATAGCATCGAACATCATTCTCCTAGGATTGGTAGTTTAACCAGTGGAGAATGGCAGATTCACTCACAGTGGTTTACCTTTGGTGGCATTCACTCAAAAGGGTGTACTTGTGGAGGTGAATGGTCCAGGTGTGGTCTGCATTGAGACTCGAGGTGCTAGACATAGTTATGTGGAGATGGATCATCAACATGGCTCATGAAGAAACTTTTCTATGATAGAAGAAATCTAAGTATGGAGAATGTCTCCTTCGTTGAGAGGGAGTGTTGAAGTTTTACAACTTCAGGTAGTCATTCTCCATAAGAAAATACAAAGAAACCATTGTAGGAGACCCTGGAATGCACTAGAAAGAAGTAAATGACAAGAAGACCAAGTTGACCCTTTGGAACATTTGTAAAGGCTACAAAAGAAATAAAATAAAGTTAAAGGAAAAAAATGACAAGTCGGCCCTGCCAGTAAAATAAGGTGACTTGATTAGTATAAATAAAGGCAGGTTCATTTCATTATTACAATTGTAGTAGTTGTAGTGCAGTTGTAGTAGCAGTTGCAGTGCAGTTGCAATAGCAATTCCAACTAATTCTTCAAGGAGGATCTTAGAAGTTGTTTTTGGTGATGCACTATCTTTGTTCAGTGATGCTCCATGCATGAGGGTTCTTCCTCACACTAGGGTGCAACTTTCTATGTGCTTGGATTCTGGTGATGTATTTGTGAACTTGGATTAAATTTCTTTTATAGAAAAGTTTGTTGGGTTTTTCTCTCGAGTTTGGGTTTTCCCAGGATAAATCTTGTGTCTATTGTGCATGGCTCTCTCCGTGATTCTGTTATTTTCGTTGCAGTTTTATTTTAGTTGAATTTTTCAGTATGTAATTATTCTATGATAACGATAGCATTGAAATTTGTTTGAAATCATAAGGAATCAGAGCTTGCTTGAGATTTGCTGCCACACAAGAAACTTGCCACTACTCAGACCTGAACTTGTCAAGTGTGTTGAGCATTTACTGAAAAGTCTTTGGGACTAACTCCACCACATAGCAACTCGCCTTGCCCTAGCGCACCTACTGGTGCTCTCAGATTGGCATTCTGTCAAAGTTGAAATTTTAGGGTTTTCAGGCTTGACATTTTCTTGGACATTGAACCTTTTGATTCAGATTTTGTGATTTCTTTTTGTCAAGATGGTGGATAGTCTAAGAGTTGGAGGCAACAGTGGTTATGTCTCCTACAACGTATGATAGCTCAAAATCAAATGAAACAACAACAACAAGACTCCAGGTTTGCATATCAGGTTTGATATTTTATATTGTTGCATCTTAAGTGAATGTTGTAACTGGGACAACAACCTTTAGAGGTCTATTACTGCTGAGTACTTTTGCTATAAAATGTTTAGTAACACTTGAATATTGTTGGTACGATGATCATTATGTAAATGGTCATTGTTTAATACTAATGATGTACTTGTTCACAAGCTAAATTGATCTCTTTCCTATCCTAGTAACCCTATGGACATTACAGTGGTTCTAACCCCTTTTGGCAAGGTTAAATTCTATGGAGATGTTCTTGTTCTAGGAAGGTTACTGTGGAGGAATGATTGGTCACAACATTGGAAGAGCGTTGTTCTTGTTATTGTTCTGGGTAGGTCACAGGTGTTAGCTCTGAGAGGGAGCTATAGTGACTGTTGTTGAAATAATGTAACTGCGAAGAGCATTCTTATTATTATTTTGTTATTGGATTAAATCCCCATTGCGGATTAATCATGTCATTATTATTATTATTGTTATTGGATTAATCCCCATTGTGGATTAATCATGTCAGTAATTGTATAAGGACCAA